>APFE030822707.1:10092-20697 GCA_000404065.3 Pinus taeda | reverse complement strand
TATATATATTTTTATATTTGTTTTTTTAAGTAATCAACATTAAAAAAAAACAACTTGAAATTCCATTAAGTAATCATCATTTCAAAAAAATTCGACATAATAAATTTTAAAGTGTGAAAAATAAATCCTCTAAAAAAAGGTATGTTGCATCAACACGTTTCAAAATCAGCATGAAAATCACTAACGTTTAAAAACAAATATTTATATTTAATACATAAGAAAATTTAAATTGTCAAAAATATGCTCCCAAAAAAAAGAAGTGTATTCTTCATCATCACTTTTCAAAGTTTGGTCACATTTTTACTACCCCTACGAAACAGGTAATCGTATCATTTATTTAAAGTGCCAAAAACTATGCACTAAAAGAAATATGTGTGTTTTGCATCACCCCTTTTCAAAATCGGGTCAATTTTTTGCTATCTCTACGAAACGGGTAACAGTATCAATTCCCATTTCAAAGTTTACGTTGTTTATTGAGGTGCATTTGGCGTTTCATTGTGACTGGTACACCCAATCCAAACTCGTAATATGTTTTATTTACCTCCAATTTGATTTGAAGGACTCAGTATCTACTTGTGCAATTAAGCATGAATATCCATCTCTGATGATGCCTAGAGTTGGCATTACCTTGCATTGCAGAAATGATTGAGCAAATAGGATAAGAAACTGTGTTGCAACTCAAACTGAGTAGACAAATTGATGCCAGAGTGTGGCATCCCCTTGAATGCAATTAAGCTTGAAAGGAATTGATTTATATAGAATATACGTTCTGAACATTAATAATACTTCTGTAGATCGATTTGCATGCCTAGGATTTTGGCATCTCTATTTACTAAATTCATGTTAGGATGAAATGAGTAGGAACAAGTAGTCACTTCCCATAGGTGACACACTTTCTTCATTATAATTATGCATAACTAGAACATTTAGAAGAGACAAATCATTGCTAGAATTTCATATCACTTTCTTTTGAATACCTGTATGTGCATACATGTTGGAAGAAACACATTGTTGTAATAACTGTCATTCTTTCTCCCTTGCACTGTGCTTGAGTGGAAGGGTGTGAATGGGTAAAGTGTTACCTGGTCGGTACAATCAATGTTCATTTGATCAAGCCATAACATGAGTCAACTTTGGATATAGATATATGGACCAATCCTCCTACTACTATTATTCTATATTTTTAGTTATTGTTTGTTGAAGACTCACCAAACTTGACAGGGATCCACCATTTCAAAACTTGTTGCTAAGCACGGTTAGCTTCCACACTAAGTTTATTGGATTTCTTGCACTAGAGGCAACAACATTTTTCCTCTGTCCTAAAATCATTAGAGACCAATACTCTTCTTCTCGAAAGGAATGATATGTATTCTTAATATTCACATATAATTGAGCTTTATAGTGCTTGGTATCTGATTATTGTCATATAAGAGAGTATTATTGTGGTTGGGTGTAAGGAAGCCTTTCAACTTTATATTTTCATGAAGTACATGTGATGGTTTCTTACTCTCATGAAGTAGTTAAGATCTTGTCACAAACTATCTATATTGTTTCGTTTTGGAAGGTTACCTTCTAGATATCAAGGTGATTTCATCTATGAAGTTACACAAGCTTATGTTTAATTAATGAAAAAATAGTAAGGGATTTTTGTTTGAAAAAAAAACATATATATGACGGAATAGGGAGGTGTGTTACACAATCCCTATGATGCCACGATGAATTTTGCTTTGTCATTGATCCTCAAGCGAGTTTAACATTGGATAGTAAGGACTAAAAGGGAGGGAAATAATTGAACACATCACTATCGTTCAATCTAGAAGCTCTCTTTCAATTCAAAAATATATACATATATTAGCATAATTACAAATAGTTTCTCTTTCTATTTATACAAACTTTAGAGGTTAGAGAATTTTATTATATGTGAGCTAACATTTTCCAATGAGATTCAAAAAATTTTAAAACTACTTTAATTTAATATATTGTTTAATGTTTAGATGAAAAGGTAGAAAATAATAAAGAGATGTTATTCGATTTCATACACACACGTTTTGAAGTAATTGAAACATCCCATCCAACATAGAATAGGTACATATTCACTCTCTACGCCCAAGCATCGATAGAAGAACCAACTATAGAGACAAAGCCCATAGGAAAGGAATCAAAACCATAAACAAAGCCACTCGATCACCTAGCATAAGTGCAAGCACCAATATCTCTAGCTTTTATTATTTATTATTGGTATCCTCATTTGTTCTGAGATTCCTATAGATAAGTGAGAATATAAAAATTAAAATAATGTTTTTTTTTTTTGCTAGGTTATGTGAGTCTTGAGATGACTGACACACCTAACTTGTGGCTTGAGTAGTCATGATCCAGGTGCATCTAAGCTGTCGAAATCACTCAAGGATCGCACCTAGCCTAGGCTACATGAGCCTAGAGCACGCCTAGATTTTTCCCCATAGAGTTTTAAAACAATGACCTTTACACCACAAGTTGCCTTAACAAAACACAGTGTCACCATATATTCTATGCCCCATGGGTTAAAAAATAAAATAATGTTATTTTAACTTTTTTATTTAAATAAAATAATATTTATATCTTTAAAATTAATCTTGTATACATTTATTAAATAATTTTTATTTTTTTTTTTTAATTGAATATATTATTTCATTTAATAATTCAAAACTCTATAGATAATTGAAATATGAAAATATGATAAGACTATTTTAATTTTATATTTTATTTGATAAACTAATATATATATTTTAATATTAATGTTACATACTTCTAATTTAAATAGTTCAAATTTCTAATCATAATATTGTTTCGCTAAATATAATGTAACGTTTTATTATTATTATTAAATTGAATGTATATTTTTATCTAAATAACTTAAACCCTTCCTCGATGAGGGTGGTGAACGATGACTCTAAAGTTTAAGATAGGACATTAATACCTCCCACATGCAACAATTAATTTGATGAGGTGTGCAGAGGATGAGGAGACCGATGCATGTAAGCAGAAAGTTCTGGATAACATCATGGTTATATGTGTGGTTCAAACGGTTATAGGACCCCATTGTTGGTTTCATGGGATGGGAGTTACGATAGTGGTGAGTGGTAAGTTCTTAGACGTGCAGGGAGGTCGTCAGTCTTAGCCTTCTCTTGTTCATCTTTTAGTGACCAATGTATTGTGGAACAAGTTCAATGCGCTGCAAATTGAGGCTAGTTTGAGTGAGATTCAAGGGAAATGACCCAAATGGCATGAATTCTCAGTTCTATAGGATCTTGGCTCATTGTAGCTTGTAGAGGCAGAGGATAAGCAGCAGACACTTGAGCGTGATGAACCTCACTCTCGACGAAGCATCATCATTATCTCTTTTAGGGCTTGTGGAGTTCCCTTCCTCCAAGTAAATCTCCCAAGCCTCTTTCCTTTGTATGATGTAAATTCATGTCTTGGGAATGTTGTGTAGAAATTCTGCAAATTCTCTACAAATCTACCTCTAATATCATGTAGGAAATCTGACTGTAGATTAACCCGATAATGCAATATAACTAAAGCAAAATACTATAATCTACTTCTACTATCAATTTTCTTTGCGGAAGCTTAAAAATCTAGTTGAATCAGAGCTGAACACATATAACCAAAAGAAGAATCAATACACATGAAACACAGAAAATACTCAGGGGAAAGCCTCAGCTAAAAACCCCACCATCTATATTATCATACAAGGTGGAAATACATCAAGATTACACAACGCTTTATCTCTCACAGCTAGCCAACTCTCAGTACAATCTTCCTGGATGCTCACAGGCAAACGAGGCTTCTCACAAACCTTCTCCTCTGCCCTCCAAGCCTCCTATTTCCTTGCCCAGTTTCTTTTGGTTGATCCTACTGTTACCAAGTGTAACACTGATCACTCACATTGATCTCACACCTTGTAAAACTACGCAATCCTCAAGGAACCTATTCCTTCTACATGGATGAGTTTCCTTTATAGGAAAATTCCTCCAACTGATAGTACAATGTCCCTATCTTTAATCTCAACTGGGACTTTGTCTGAACTGACATGCATGAGTTATTTATGAGAGAATCTTCAGTTATAAGGAGTACACTAGTTTCATGCATGCATGCATTAACTAACTAAACTCACAATTAGTTCCTCAAATTGTTTGGAACTAATTTAATTGGACATAACTCAGTTAACTAAGCGAACTAATTACAACTCAAATACAACTCATCCTTATCTCCTTAATTTAAGAGATAACTGTTGCATGACTTCACAAAGACTTCTAACTTGAATTTCTCCAATTAATTAACTCAAGATGAATTAATTAATTATTTTTCAAACAACTGGTGAGACTAAATTCGAATTTTAATTCACAATTCTAATTCAAGGACAAATTAAAATTGGAATATCATGAAATGTTATCTTTAGCATTTCTATTTTTAGCATTTCTTGTTGCTATTTTCAACACTCCCTTTCAACAAGAAAGGAATTCAACTCGATCCCGATCCTAAACCTTTCGAATGTTCTACATGCAACAGTTCTCTCTAGTGTTGTTGCTCCAACAACTCTAGAAACAAAAAAAAGCATCCAACCTGAATCAGTATGATGAATCTATCATCAAAGTCTCTGACTATTATTTCCTCTGTCAACTGAAAACTCTACGCTTTTGTTGACTCAGCCTTTTTGCACTATTGTCAATCCTTCTTTACGCTCTTCAGTATCTGTCTTCTCTAGCCTTTATCACTTTGATCTCTGACTACATCAATCCCACTGATTCGTCTCGCTACTATGTACTTTGGGCTCCTGTAGCAAGGTATGATCCATGAGATAAAACCTCTCAATGGACCCTGCCCAATTTCAGCCTTCTTGGGACTATCACTTTACATCGCCCCACCTCACACCTGGAGATATGGCTGCATGTGCTCCCTATGCCCACTTGGCTCAAAATTCCCCCCTACTGGAGGTCTCTGCATGAATGGATGCTTCCACTCGGTCTCCTCTCAGCATCTCCAATTGTGGCTCCTCCACAATTGTCTGAGACTTCGTCTGGGACTACATGTTGAGCAGTAATTTACTCTCCCTCTCAACCACCAAGTCTCTAACATTTGCCTTGCTTCTCAGGGCTTTGCATGCATCTTGTACCTCAAGTGCATACAGGTTCTTGGCTAGCACACCAATCTCTTTCATCTTTCCCGCCATCACGAAATTTTCTGGAAAAAGAGTTGATTTTAAGTCAGCGATATCTCCCTCATCCGAACTCTGATTCAATTGATTTTTTTTGAATTTGGGCATTTTTTTATAAGGAATCCAGATCTGCTATTTGTTTTTGAAAATTTTGCACAAAAATTTTCAGATATGCTCTGCAAACTCGCGGGCCAATATATATATATATTCGAATCTCTTCTTCGTATACTGTTCACAGCTCCAATAAACTAGCTCCGATAAATTTGCCTCTAATACCATGTAGAAATTCTGCAAATTCTCTACAAATCTGCCTTTAATATCATGTAGAAAATTTGACTATAGATTAACTCGATAATGGAATATAACTAAAGCAAAATATTATAATCTACTTCTACTATCAATTTTCTTTGCGGAAGCTTAAAGATCTAGCCGAATCAGAGCTGAACACATATAACCAAAAGAAGAATCAATAGACATGAAACACAGAAAATACTCAGGGGAAAGCCTCAGCTAAAAACCCCACTATATGTATTATCATACAAGGTGGAAATACATCAAGATTACACAAAGCTTTAGCTCTCACAACTAGCTAGCTCTCAGTACAATCTTCCTAGATTCTCATAGGCAAACACGTCTTCTCACAAACCTTCTCATCTGCCCTCCAAGCCTCCTATTTCCTTGTGCAGTTTCTCCTAGTTGATCCTACTATTACCAAGTGTAACACTGATCACTCACACTGATCTCACACCCTGTAAAACGGCACAATCCTCAAGGAACCTATTCCTTCTGCATGGATGAGTTTCCTTTATAGGAAAATTCCTCCAACTGATAGTACAATGTCCCTGTCTTTAATCTCAATTGGTTCTTTGTCTGAACTGACATGCATGAGTTATTTATAAGATAATATTCAATTATCTGGAGTACACTAGTTTCATGCATGCATGCATTAACTGACTGAACTCACAATTAGTTCCTCAAACTGTTTGGAACTAATTTAACTGGACATAACTCAGTTAACTGAGCTACTAATTACAACTCAAATACAACTCATCCTTATTTCCTTAATTTAAGAGATAACTGTTGCATGACTTCAAAAAGACTTCTAGCTTGAATTTCTCCAACTAATTAACTCAAGATGAATTAATTAATTATTTTCAAACAGCTGGTGAGACTAAATTCAAATTTTAATTCACAATTCCAATTCAAGAACAAATTAAAATTGGAATATCCTGAAATGTTATCTTTAGCAATGCTATTTTTAGCATTTCTTGTTGCTATTTTCAACATGTTGAATTGTGGTGTGTTGAGGAGTCTAGGGGGTCATTTATTCTTGTTGATGTGGTTACTAGGGGTGGCACTAGCCAAAAGGTGGTGTGTGTCAACTATCTATTTGAATTTTTCGTACTGGTGAACCATAGTGGTGGCAAATCCGCTACATTTTGGGGTGTTTGTTTGTTGGTGGAGCTCTGGTATGCTTGTAGCCTCCAGTTAGCTGGGTAGTGGTCGAGATGTAGACCATGGGGATGGATGTCTGTGACAAGAGACTCAATCTAGCCAGGTGGTTGGAAGGTGGGCGACTCTACTTGGGTGCATTCTTCTTCGTCTCAGTGCACATTAACTAGGTGATACATTGCCCAGGGAATGTTATCGAAGTTGGTGGGGGGCAATTCTGGTGGGAAATTAAGCAGGTGCGGTGTGGAGCAGCTCGTAGGAAGCCTGTAGAGTGACAACATAGTTGGCCTCGCCTGGAAGTAGGGCCTCAAGGATAAGGTGTTGTCCACAATGTGGAAGAGAAGGACGTGGGGGAAGCAGTGGACCAACAACATGTTGATTCGCTAGGAAGGATAGAACTACCTTCCCCATTTGACTCCCTCTAAGCTCAGCTTCAATAGGTCACCCTTTTAGTGGAAAAACTTGGCTGTGACAAGTATGATGATCGTAATGAGATGTTAACTTTCAGGAACGACCTACAACACAACCAATGGCACATGATAGTCAGGATGGTCTCACTTCAATGGAGGCAGAAGAGGATTCAGGAGCGATAAAATCAACTTGGAGGCTGACTAACACACATGGAGGCCCACTTGTATGAAGTTTGTCGTCCTCCTTAGCCTCCTGGCGGAGGACCATATGTTTGAGGCCCAAGAAATGCTAATGACCACAAATGATTGTAGGTTGCATTCTCGTCCTTAGACTTTTTTGGTCAGTTTTGGACAATCTACATGAGTTATTTTAATTTCCTTTGTTGTTAATTGTGTGTTTCTATCAGTGTCTTCTAGCCAACAAGTCCAGTAAGAATGAAGCCAAAAATATTTTGAAATCAAACTCCATACAATATACTATTAAAATAATTTAATAGAAAACATTGATTTACTTAAAAAAACACTTAAACACTTCTAAATAATAATAATAATATATCATATTTTTAATACTTATGTTATCTATCCGTCCAAATAATTTAACATTTTTATTTAAATGTTAGTACATTGAAAATAATGTGACCTCTTTCACTTTTTCTTTTTTAAATTGAATACATACTTTTATCTAAATGATTTTAAAAATTTCATAATAATGTAATTAAAGTAAAATGTGTTTTTTCCTTATATTTAATATATCATTTTTTTTTCCAATTCAGATTTTATTCAACATTTTTTTTGTTTACCTTTATTAATCTTAAAAAATCAATCGAAAACTTAAGAATTGCTTTACAACCATGGCAAATTTTCTAAGTTAAAGAGTTCTTTGGTTTGTGCTGCTAGATTTGTCGGCTCCACCACTCCCAAGCTGGAATGTTGGTTATTGGAGGAGAGCTTTATGTTTTTCCCTTTAAGCCGAGAGGTAGGGATGGTTTCTGTTTCCAGTCTGCCCCCTATTTACAAGTTGGTGTCAGTGGAATTCATGGTGAAGTGAGGTCATTGCGGTGAAGCTTTTTTGGACTATGACACTGGAGATTTTGATGTAGTCTTCGGTGGTCTGCTAAGCTTGCCTCGTCAAGAGATCGTTGAATCCAATGAGTTTCTTGGATTTAGAATTTCCAAGAGTGAGAAGGATGTCAGCAAAGTGTTCATTGAAAGGTTTGAAAGAGGTCTTCTCTGGGGCCATGGTAATGCTCGTAAAGTCTTTGATGGAAGTCTCGAGCCAGTGCTAGAGCCCAAAATGAATGGAGGAGAGAACCTAGATCCAATTTTTTTTTTGATCCATGTTTAGAGAGTCCCTTTTCCTTACGGTCTTAGATTCAAAGGTTGTGGGAGCGCTGAACGAAAGCATCCATCATCAGACAGGTATCTCAGTGGGAGAAGTAAGGCTCCTCTACAAAGGGAAGCTACTGAAGATGGAAAAGCTCTTAGAGATTAGGAAATTAAGAGGGATGCCACTATCTCTTTAGTGGCAATCTTGCAAGGTGGCGCCAAAGGAGGCGGGGCATATTCGACATCAAAACCCTTGTCATTTAAAGAGCGGAAAGGATGTCAGCAAAGTGTTCATTGAAAGGTATGAAAAAAGATCTTCTCTGGGGGCATGGTAATGCTCACAAAGTGTTTGATGGAAGTTTCCATCTAGTGCTAGAGCCAAAAGGAATGGATCAGAAGACCTGGATCATCAAAAATTTCCAATTTTTGTTCGATCCATGTTTGGAGAGTCCCTTTGCCTTATGATCTTAGATTCAAAGTTTGCAGTAGCACTGGCTGAAAGCATCCATCCGTAGATAGGTATCTTGATGGGAGAAGTAAGGCTCCTCTATGAAGGGGAGCAATTGAAGATGGAAAAGCTCTCAAAGATTAGGAAATTAAAAGGGGTGCCACTATCTCTTTAGTGGAAATCTTGCAGGGTGGTGCCAAAGGAGGCGAGGCATCTTCGACACCCAAACCCTTGTCATTTAAATATGCCTTAAATCCAACATATAACTCTCAGTCAACAAAGGGTATCTCAGGTCAAGAGTTTGTGGTGGAACATTTAGTGGACTCAGCATCGATTCAAGGTGAATGAGATATTAACAATGATGAAGATAACAGACTATAAACGACAAGTGATTATATGTCGTTTAAACAGTTTTTGGCCCCAAGCTTCTGCCCTTTGGGATTGGGTTCATCATAACTGGACCCAAAATCTAGAATTATTATTTTGTTCGAAGGGATATTTTGTGTTGTCTTCAAAGATATTGAAGATCGACAGAGGGATTTTGACCAAGGGCCCTGGTTCTAGGGCTGAACAGATCTTTCGATTCAGCCTCAGTTTCTAAAATTCAACCCTTTGTCCATGAAATCTCTAGCTACTCTGGTTTGGGTAAGGCTCCCAAACTTACCCCTCCAATGGATTCGACCAAATATCTTGGAAAAAATTGGCAATTCAATTGGCTAGTTCATCAAAATAAACAATGAAAGGTTGGCTTTAGGTTTCATCACATTTTTCCGTGTATGTGTCGAATTGGATTTGAGTGAAGGATTGCCAGATAAAATTATGCTCAAGTGCATTGGAAAGGAATATCCCAAGTCTTTGGACTATGAAAACACTGCTTTTATATAGAATATGCCAATAGTCAAGACATCTACAAAAAAAAATTCCTTCTTCAAGTGGGTTGTTCAACTCCCAGGAGCAGTGAAAACCCAATTAGGGATGGCGAGATTAGAAGGCCACACCAATTGGCAAGAACTCGACAAGTCAAAAGCTTTGTTCTTAGTAGCAGAAGACTAACCCTAACTCCTCGGCTTCTCAAATTCCTGAGCTTCCCCCTATGGCTTGTCCCATCCCTCAACAAAGGAGAATTCTCAGGCAAAGGAGAAGGAAATAACTTCTAGTGGGCATAAACACACCCATGAGTCTAACCATTCAAACAGTGATAAATAAGTTCTACACTTTGCTAATTTGAGAGTGATGAAGATTTCTCAAAAGAATGAAGATATGATCTTATCCTCAATTGTAAATGATAAATCTATATGTTGGGTATATGTTCGTAGGATAAAGGGGAAGAAAGAAAAACCCATGATTAATTATGGGGAGTGATCCAGGTGGCTCCAGACACATTGTTGAATAGGTAAATCCCCTCTACGGACAAAGGCGATCCCACTAGCCCAAAATGGGTCTAGCAACAATCAATTCACGCTGCTATGCAAGTTCCTAGTTGTATACTGAAAGGTGGATTACGAAGACCAACCTGGAATCCAACGCAAATGTTGAAGTAGAGTTGACCCTCCGGCTCCCTTGCTTCAGCAGGTCACAATCCTAGCGATCCTCTCGAACGGACACCTACACATGCAAAGACCGAGACAACTACAAGCATAAAATCCACCAAAGTACAACTATATTTCAGTCAGAAAGGAAATAAATCAAACATCATGATAGGCAATGAGATTGGAACCATAATAGCAGTCATTTATTAATGAATAATAGGCAGAGAAAGATACAACCAAGGTTCT
>APFE030822699.1:0-17966 GCA_000404065.3 Pinus taeda | reverse complement strand
CAATCGCATATCACATAAGCCCCAGGCCATTGATAAGTGCTCCCTTGTGGTTTGCTAATGTGATGTTGTGATTTAACTTAGGCCATCAATATGTGCACTTAATCAATGGTCCTCGTTGACCCGCGCTGATCGCTGTCATAGTATTCATGTGGTAGCCTCCAATAGCCTTCGCTGATTGCGATATGCCGATCGGATCTAGACCGTTGATCGGCCAGATCCGATGGCTCCTGTGCATCACTATTCAAGCCTTCAATAGCTCTTTTTTTCACTATTTCCTTGTGTTTTTTACTCTCGATAGTGTAATATGCCATTTTTAAAGGTTCATCCTTTTGCGATAGTTTTTATTTTTGAAGACTTAGAGGGTTTCTTGGATCCATTTTGGATCAACATATCACATGGTTTCTTTGTCTATGATGTGCTCACCGTGGGTATGTTGAATTGTTTTACATGGTTAAGACTTTTTCATATTTTCAGGAAATTTGCTAATGCTACTGGTTTATATATGAATGCTCACAAATCTATTATTTCTCATGGGAATTGTGAATTGGACATCATTGCATATATTAAAAATATGTTTGGAATTGAATCTGAGTTGATGGGTCATGGTATGAAGTACTTGGGATACCATATCAAACCTTGCAAATATAGGAATGTCGATTGGCTATGGCTTATAGATAGATTTTTTAAGAATATCCCTCGGTGGGAATATATAAGTCTATCCCTGGGGGGCTGTGTCATCCTTACGGAAGAATTCCTTAATCAACTAGGGGTATATTGGGCCCATCTTTATCATATTCATGTTTCCATCATTCACTCTCTTAATAGTGTTATGGCTAATTTTATTTGGGGTGGTAGTCATGAGCATAAGAAATTTCACTTGTCTAAGATACCCAATATCACTCTGCCAAAGGTCATGGGGGGATGGGGAATTCTAGATCTTTGTTGTTTTGGATGGGCATTATTAATCAAGTCTCTTTGGAGATTTATTTTTGGGACGGGAACATGGAGTCTGGTCATCAGAAAAACATACTTAAAGAATCTTGATTTTATATACTGGTTCCGAAAGGGTTTTTTCAGGTTTCAAATGGATCAGTTGTCTAGCTTAGCTTCCAAAGAGTCACTAAGATCTTCATACAACACCTTGCTTGGCACATTGGCAAGGGCCACAACATTCTCATTGGCACCAACCACATTTTGGGTGCTAGAAATATGGATATGATCTCGGAGCAACATTTAAATAGTCTAAATAGAAGATGCATATACTTTTGGTGTCAAGCCATTTCACTATGGAGGGGTCCATATCCAGTCTGGAAGAACGCAAAGGAATTCAGTCTATTTGGGCATTGGGACCTGGAATGGGACTACATTGTAGCTGGGATGAAACAACTCAAGGTTTTCCATGCTGACAATCATGATAAGTTAATCTGGTCAGGGAAGATGAAGAATGATAACGTTAAAGTTGCAGATATATACCTCTCTCTTTGTTCCGAGGATGCACAACTGAGTGAGAAACATGTTTTATTAGCCTTTTGGAAAACTAATATCCCAAACAAGATCATTCTCTTTACCTGGTTGATTTTCCATAATAAAAATCTTACTTGGGAAAAACTTGCAAAAGCAACAATGGAAAGGACCTGGCGTCTATCCTATCTGCAAAGAGGAATCAGAAAATAACAATCATATTTTCCTTACATGTCAACATACAATTCAGGTATGGAATAGACTTTCTTCATATATTGGTTTTATGTATATTCAACATGCAGGCATTGTAGATTGTTTACGGTGGTGGAGCTCTCAAAAGTCTCTCTTGACAACCATTCCACCTATTCTCTTTCTGAGAAATTTGGAAATGGAGAAACAACTACATCTCTCAGAATTGCACTAGAAATTTCTATAAGATCATTGAAAATATTTTAATCAACCACACACTGCATACATCAAATGAAATTTGCTCCAAAACACCTCATCAAAAGAGGAGTGAACTTAAGATGGAATACCCTATGGGTTTTTTTTTATGGTGCTACTCAACGGCACACATGTGGTTGTGGGTTTTGGCTTGCCATCTCAGAGGCACTCACATACAGAACATTTTGGCATGGAAGTAGTGGCACTAACACAAACGCTGAAGCAATGGCCTTATGTGGCCTCTTATGGTTTACTAATTTTCTTTATATCCCTCTCATTCATATCCACGGGCATTCAAAAATGATATTTGATCAATTAATGGGCAATGCAAACATCACAAACCCATTATTACATGCTGGCTGAGAAAAATTGAACTACTATGGAATCAACACAGCAACTCCACTATCACGCAGGGAACATAATATGAATGTAGATGAACTATCAAAGAAGGGCTTAAATGGTAACACTGGAAAGATGCACTTAGAAATGATCCTAAATGAAAAAGTCATAGACATAGGAGACTTCCCATTAGCTAGCTAGTTTCTTCATCCCCTCTTTTTTTTTTGTGTAATATTTTGTAACTCCACTTGTCTTATATCTGACTTTCCTTCAATCATTAAGAGGGATGGACATGCTATTTCACATTGTACAGCAAGAAGCAATTGACATGCTGAATGCTTTCTATTTTCCCTTTTTGGTTCTGAACCGCATACAACCTTATCATGCAAGTTTATAATTCTGGATTCGTATCTAGTCTATGGACTGTTATTTGTCCTTTTATGCTTTGTATTTGGCATCATGGGATGGACTGCTAAAATGGCATCTCTAGATGAAACTTTTATGATGAGGAGCAATTGAATGGCATTGTAATCTCCTAATTCTGAGCTATTAATAAATAACATATAATCATACTCTTTTCGTACTGGAAAAGTTCATGGGAGTTGGGATACTCGGGATCCTGAATTGTTGGAAATTTTATGGTGATTTCAAACACAAAAGATCAGAGAACAATGCTCTGATATAATGGTGGAATTTGCTGCTAAATTCCTTAACAAACAGACAACACAAAACTACTATGTTTTTACACAGAAAATTGATAATTTCATTTTCTTGACTTGGTGTTGCAACAACAGGATTCGGTGTTGCAGCAACGTTGATCGTGGTGTTGCAGCAACAGGAAAAATACTCAGTTTTTTTTATAACACAGAAAAAACAGAAAACTGTTTTCTGGAAACTGTGTTGCGGCAACACGATTTTGACGCTAAGTCACTTTAAGAAAATTGACGTCAAAATCACTAATAGACTTACAGAGTAAAATCAAAGTGTTTTTTTGACACTTAATATAACAGCAACTGAAAATCAGCAATACAGTAAACTTGTATTCATGAACAGTAAACAAAACTGATACAGTAAACTTAGCTGTTACAAGAGGAACACTTCAGTTCCAGAAATCGATTTTCTATCTCAGAAAATTGCAGGTTCAACACTGCTGTGCATTTACAGAAGAGACACACTCTTGTTCTTCTAACCTTCTCTCAAAAACAGAACTGCTGTTCTAAAATTCTTACACTCACACAGAAAACAGAACTGTTGTTCTTTTCTGCTTACACCTTCTTGCACTTCCTTGCACTTGAAAACAGAACTACTGTGCGTTACATTTATAGGAAAAATAAATATCTCGTTAAACAATAAACTAAGTAAAATATCTGCTGATCTTTATCTGCGTATTTATTGCAGAAGAGGCGGTGATGACTTTTACGGCAAAAATAAGTCGGTTGTCTGCAGGGGATTTAATTTCTGAATTTAATGCTCAACAATATCAGAAGACTTTGCGGCACCGAACAATCTGAAATGACTGTTGTAGGTCAAATCTTTGTTCAGCATTTATGTGATGCAGTTGGAATTAAATTCCAACACTCCCCCTTAATTTCAACTGCTGCATACCCAGGCATTTTCTGAAATGATCAAAACCTTTCTTTGGCAATGGTTTTTTCAAGATATCAGCAAGCTGATCCTCTGTTCTGCAATGCTGCAAAACAATCTCACCACTGTTAACCAATTCACGTATGAAGTGAAATTTGGTATCTATGTGCTTTGTTCTTTTATGAAAAACAGAGTTTTTAGACAAAGCTAGTGTTGAGCTATTGTCACAGTAAATGGTTGTGCCATTTTCTTGTGCATGACACAAATCTCTGAGAACTCTTCTCAGCCACACTGCTTGGCATGCTGCTGTTGTTGCTGCCACATACTCTGCCTCTGCTGTTGACAAAGCCACAACTGGTTGCTTCTTCGAAGCCCATGAGATGGCTCCCGATCCCATATGAAACACATATCCTGATGTGCTTTTCCTATCATCAACACTTCCAGCCCAATCACTGTCCGTGTAACCTGTCAACATGAAACTTTCAGAAGAGGAGTATAAAATACCAAACCCCTTCGTTCCATTCACATACCTTAGAATCCTCTTGGCTGCCTGCCAATGAGTCTCTTTCGGTCTTTCCATAAATCTGGAGATTAAACTCACAGCGTGCATAATGTCTGGCCTAGTTGCAGTCAGGTACATAAGGCTGCCAACTATGCTCTTGTACAATTTTGGATCAAAATCCTTGCTGCTGTCTTCTTTGGTCAATTTCAGCCCCATTACAGTTGGAGTCACAGCTGCCTTGCTATTCTGCATGTTAAATCTCTTCAACACAGCTTCTACATATTTATCTTGAGAAATGAAAACACCATTTTCACTTTGGTCTACTTCAATTCCAAGAAAATATCTTAAGAAGCCCAAGTCAGTCATTTCGAATTCATTTTTCATGACTTCTTTAAAATCAGCAATGGGAGAAGCATCATTGCTAGTAAAGATCAAATCATCTACATATAAAACAACAATAATAATCTTACTGTCATTCTCCTTTATGTAGAGTGTGGGTTCACCATCACACTTATCAAACCCATTCTCAATCAGATAAGCATCTATTCTGTTGTACCATGCTCTTGGAGCTTGCTTCAGACCATAAAGAGCCTTCTTCAGTTTGCAAATTTTATGCTCTTGGCCAGCAACTTCATAACCTGGAGGTTGTTCAACATAAACTTCTTCTTTTAACACTCCATTCAAGAATGCAGATTTAACATCCATCTGATAAATCTTCCATTTGTGTTGTGCTGCAATAGACAACACTGTTCTGACTGTTTCCATCCTTGCTACTGGTGCAAAGGTTTCATCATAGTCTTTGCCTTGTTGCTGCTTGTAGCCTTTCACAACAAGTCTTGCTTTGTGCCTGTCAATCTTGCCTTCAGCATTGCTTTTGGTCTTATATACCCACTTAACTCCAATGGCATCTTTGCCTTCAGGGAGGTCCACTAATTCCCATGTTTTACTCTTTTCAATTGCACCAATTTCTTCATTCATTGCTTCAATCCATTTATCTTCATTTACAACATCTTCAAAATGAACTGGGTCATCAATATGACAATACAAAGCGAATAATGAATTCAGACAGGTATTGTTACTTACCTTTCCTTGCTCATATATCTCATTCAGATTTCTGAATCTTGGTCTTCTTGGTGTGCTTGGAGTTCCATCCGAACTTGAGGGTATTTCTGATCCCTGTGGTGTGCTTGAAGAAGCACTTCCTTGACTTCTTAAGGCTATTCGAATTCCAGCTTGTGGTGTGGTTTGCTAAATTTGCTGTGGTGTAGGAGGAACCACCAAGGAAGGATTATTTGCTACTATCCCTTCCTGTTCTTCTTCATGAGACACAATTGTCTTCATATTCACTGTTTTTTCTAAGCTTCCATCCCAAGCTTCATCTTCAATGAACTGCACTTCTCTGCTTACTATCAATTTCTTAGTGGATGGATTATAGAGTTTGTATTCTTTTGACTCATCACAATAGCCAACAAATACACACTTCTCCCCCTTACTATCAAGCTTTTTCCTTAGCTGATCCAATACATGTGCATAAGCTACACAACCGAATACTCTCATGTGAGTGACAGTTTGCTTTTGACCACTCCTTGCTTCTTCTGGTATTTTGTTCATAACATCTTTAGTTGGGCATCTATTCAAGATGTAAACTGCGCAAGTGACAGCTTCCACCCAATACTCATGCGGCAAATGTTTTTCCTTTAGCATACTTCTAACCATGTCAAGAATGGTCCTATTCTTTCTTTCGGGAACACCATTTTGTTGAGGTGTATACCTTGCGGTAAACTGCTTTTGTATGCCATTCTCTCTGCAAAAACGCAAAAAATCTTGGGAGATGTATTCTCCTCCTCTATCTGTTCTGAGCACTTTGATATAATGCCCACACTGCTTCTCAACAAGAGTTTTGAAGTGGCGGAATTTCTCAAACACTTCACTCTTCTGTTTCAGCATATACACCCATGTCTTTCTGGTGTAATCATCAATGAAAGTTAAAACATATTTATTTCCAGCAAATGATGGTATTTGCATCGGTCCACACACATCAGAGTGAACAATTTCCAAGGGTGCTTTTGCCTTTATACTCTTTCCTGCTGGAAAGATTTCTTTGTGTTGCTTGCCCAAGATGCAGCCTTCACAAAGGCTGTCCGGTTTCTCGATCAATGGAAATCCCTTTACCATTCCCTTTCTGTGCAATAGATTCAAGCCTCCGAAATTGAGATGTCCAAATCTCAAGTGCCACAACCAATTCTCATCTTTCACTTGTTTTTGAAAGACTTCTTGTGTTACAACTGCAATAGTTCTTCCTTCCTTCAAATTTGCCCTGAGTTTGAGAGGAAACATTCTATTGTTGGTCATCTGCACCTGTCCAATGATCTTCTTACTCGGAGGTATGCTTCTGATTGTACACATATCATCTTTGAAGAACACATTGTAACCTTTGTTAATGAGTTGTCCAATGCTCAAAAGATTACATTTCAAACCAGGTACATAGTATACCTCTGGCACAATCATCTGTTCTCCATTTCTTGCTCGGATACTAACTCTGCCCTTACCCTTGACAACTATCTTACTATCAGTTCCTATTGTTACCTCAGATTTCACTTTTTCATCTAGATTGGAAAACATTGCAATATTTCCAGTCATGTGATTACTACAACCTGAGTCTAAGAAACAAAAATTTTCTTGTTTGTCTTGTGCAATGTTACATGTTAACAACACATTTTTTGGATTCTTATTTTCTTCATTTGCAAAATTAACATTCTGCCTACTATTCATGTCATTTTGTTTTTTCCTACATTCATTGGCATAGTGCCCATATTTCTTACAATAATGGAATTGGACTTGGGATTTATCATACCTTTGTCCATGAACTTGTTGTTTGCTTGAACCTTAATCTTGGTTCTTATTGCAGCTCCTTCCGCTTGTACTTGCAGGATAATATCTGCCTCTGTTTTGGCTTCTTCCATGACCTCTGTTATTTACTCTGCCTCGACCTTTTCTTTGGCTGAAAGACATCTGAGTCTTGAATGCTTGCTCAAAAGAGGAATTTGTTCCTCTACTCAGTTTGTGTTCATGAGACATAAGAGAAGCACTCAGTTCATCTACCGTGAACTGTGAGAGATCTTTTGTTTCTTCTATTGCTACCACAACAGCTTCAAACCTTGAGGGTAAACATCTCAAGATCTTCTCTACGATCCTTCTTTCTTTAAGGATTTCACCATGAGATCTTATCTTGGTTATCAACCCAATAACCTGAGTGAAGAATGAATCTATTGTATTAGATTCCTTCATGCTGAGTGTTTCAAAGTCTCTCCTCAACATCTGCAACTTTGCAGTCTTCACCTTCTCCATGCCTTGATAGGCAGTTTTGAGAATATCCCATGCCTCTTTGGATTTTGTTGCTACTGCAATCCATGGAAAAAAACTTTCATGTACTGATTAGAAGGAGAAAAAGAGGGCTTTGGCATCCTTCTTCCTGTCACTCTTCAACTGGTCTCTTTCTGCTACAGTCAAAACAGCCAATGCTATTGCGTCTGCAGGTTCAGCATAGCCAATTTCAACCAGCGCCCATATTTCTTGAGAAGCAAACAATGCTTTCATTGTTATGGACCAATAACTGTGATTTTTCCCATTAAATTGTTGCAGTTGGGAATTTGTCAAACTTATTGCAGCATCTGTCATTTTTAACTATGTATAGATAAAGAAGAGATACTGACTGTAAAATTAAAAACAATCAAAAACCTTCTATGCTGGAAAAAGTCTGCTCAATAAGCTTCTTACAGCTCCTACAGTGAAAAACAAACTTTCTTTTTGACTCACTGAATGCCTAGACTAGCTCTGATACCATGTTAGAATTTTTTGTTAAATTCCATAACAGACAGACAAACAAAAATGCTCTGTTTTTCCTCTGTTTCTGCACAGAAAACTGGAAAAATTGTTTTCTGGAAATGGTGTTGCAGCAACACAGTTTGGTATTGCAGCAACGCTAAACAACACTCTGTCTTGTTAACACAAAAAAAAACAAAAAATTGCTTACTAGAAACGGTGTTGTAGCAACACAGTTTGATGTTGGAGCAACGCTGATCTTGGTGTTGCAGCAACGTGATTTTTGAGGTCAAGTCACTTTTTGACTTACAACGTAAGTCGATTGACGCTTGGTGTAATAGCGACGTAAAACAATTGATGTAAAGTCACTTTTAGACTTACCGTGTAATAACAACGTGATTTTGACGCTTGGTGTAACAACAATAGTAAACAAGCTAAACAGTAAACTTGTATTCATAAAAAAGTAAACAAGCAGATACAGTAAACCAACTTTCTTTATCTCAGAAAGTTGCAGGTTCAGCACTGCTGTGTGTTTAGAGAAGAGACTCTCTATTCAGTCTTCTAACCTTAAAACACCACTGCTGTTCATTCTCTTAAAAAACAGGACTTTTGTTCATTACATTTATAGGAAAAATATATGAATTTAAACAATAAAATAACCAAAATATCATGTAACGCTTATCTGAGTATTAATTACAGCAAGCGGTGATGCCTTTCTCAAGAAAACAAGTCGGTGGTTTCAGGGGAATTCAATTCTGCGCATTTAATGCTCATCAATGTGCAAAATATCAAAAGACTTTGCGGCATCGAACAATCTAAAATATCTACAAAAGATTAGATTTCGATTCAGCAGTTATTGTGTTGCAGTTGGAATTAAATTCCAACAAAATTAAAGTATAGGACTGTCATTTCATGGCGGAGTCCCCTATTCACAAAGTCTGGTCCACGGTCCATTAACCGCGAAACTTTCCAAAACTATTTTTTTCAATTGAAGAAATAACCACGTCTTCACTGAGTGGTCCATTAACAATGAAACTTTCCAAGTGTTTTTCAAATGGAAAAATAACCACGTTTTCACTCAATGGTCCATTAAGAGTGAAACTTTCCATGTCTTTAAGTTTAAATTGAAGAAATAACCACGTCTTCACTCAATGGTCCATTAAGAGTGAAACTTTCCAATTTTTTTTTTTCGGAATGAAGAAATATACGTTTTCACACAATGGTCCATTAACAGTGAAACTTTCCAAGTATTTAATTTTCAATTGAAGAAATAACCACATCTTCACTCAATGGTCCATTAACAGTGGAACTTTCCAAGTTTTTTTTTCAAATGAAGAAATAACAACGTTTTCACTCAATGGTCCATTAACAGTGAAACTTTCCAAGTCTTTAATTTCAATTGAAGAAATAACCACGTCTTCACTCAATGGTCCATCAACGGTGAAACTTTCCAATTTTTTTTTTTCAAATTAAGAGATAAACGTTTTCACTTAATGGTCCATTAACAGTGAAACTTTCCAAGTCTTTAATTATCAATCGAAGAAATAACCACGTCTTCATTCAATGGGCCATTAACAGCGAAACTTTCCAAGTCTTTAATTTTCAATTGAATAAATCACAAAGTCTTCACACAATGGTCCATTAACAGTGAAACTTTCCATGTTTTTTTTTCAAATGAAGAAATATACGTTTTCACTCCATGGTCCATTAACAGTGAAACTTTCCAAGCCTTTAATTTTCAATTGAAGAAATAACCACGCCTTCATTCAATGGTCCATTAACAGTGAAACCTTCGAAGTTTTTTTTGAAATGAAGAAATAACCACGTTTTCACTCAATGGTCCATTAACAGTGAAACTTTCCAAGTCTTTAATTTTCAATTGATGAAATAACCACGTTTTCACTCAATGGTCCATTAACAGTGAAACTTTCCATGTCTTTAATTTTCAATTGAAGAAATAACCACGTCTTCACTCAATGGTCCATTAACAGTGAAACTTTCCAAGATTTTTTTTCGAATGAAGAAATATACGTTTTCACTCCATGGTCCATTAACAGTGAAACTTTCCAAGTATTTAATTTTCAATTGAAGAAATAACCACATCTTCACTCAATGGTCCATTAACAGTGAAACTTTCCCAGTCTTTAATTTTCAATCGAAGAAATAACCACGTCTTCAATCAATGGTCCATTAACAGTGAAACTTTCCAAGTCTTTAATTATCAATTGATGAAATAACCAAGTCTTCACTCAATGGTCCATTAACAGTGAAACTTTCCATGTTTTTTTTTCAAATGAAGAAATATACGTTTTCACTCAATGGTCCATTAACAGTGAAACTTTCCATGTCTTTAATTTTCAATTGAAGAAATTACCACGCGTTCACTCAATGGCCCATTAACAGTGAAACTCTCCAAGTTTTTTTTGAAATGAAGAAATAACCACGTTTTCACTCAATGGTCCATTAACAGTGAAACTTTCCAAGTCTTTAATTTCCAATTTATGAAATAACCACGTCTTCACTCAATGGTCCATTAACAGTGAAACTTTCCAAGTTTTTTTTTCAATGGAAGAAATAACCACGTTTTCAGTCAATGATCCATTAACAGTGAAACTTAAAGTCTACTTCTTTTTTTTCAATCAAATAATGCTGGAATAGCTTTCGAACATATATAAAAAACATTGGGGAAGACCGAACCTCCCCACTTAATTATTAAACGTTATCTATAAAACTAATAAAACTTTTAAAAATATACTTAATCAAATCAATATGATATCTCTTAAAAATCTATACCAACTGAAAATCGAGAAATTACAGGTGGCAAATTCGTGTGAACAGATTAACGGAAGAATCTATTACTCGTTGATGCTTTCAAACATTACCCATTTTGACCTCTGAGTCTAACTTTACTATTAAAAAAAATATATTTAATTATCCGAACACTTCATATTCAAATCACATAATGATCACAGCCTCACAATAGTGTGCTTTGTTGTGAAAATATACATGAATTTGTATCTTTAACCCAATATGAGAATAACATCTTGATAGGTTGTACGCGAATTTCAGTGATTTTAAATATTAATATATTATAATTTTCTTTAAATTACGAGGGTTATATTTTTTTAATAGATTGAGAAAAAATTATTATAATTTAGTTATTAAATTAATAATGAAGACAGTCATGTTTAATTATGGATGTAGAATTCATCATTCTTATTTTAACTGGACTTTTATTAGTATTAGATATCTTAGAGTATTGGACTTTTAATCTGTTTCCATACAATTCAAGAAAACAAACTCTTAACTAAACAAAAACAATTTTAAAACATACTTCAACCCCAAATTACATCTACACCATAGTTTTTTATATATATATATATAAATATATATATACCGTTTTTCACCTTATAAAAAAAATGGTGAGTAGTATCAGCGTGAGAATATCCCGTCGAAGATTATGATAACAGTTCTGCGTGAAAATATTATTCCATTTTAACCCTTATTAATTGTCGGTCGAGTGAGAGAAGTGTTCGTCTTCGCAGTTAAAGAACAGGAATTTGTTCAAACAGCCAGCCCAACTTAAAATTTCTGAATTTGCCTTTACATGAAAATTTACATGAAATTCAAAATCAAATTAGATCAACAAACATGAGAAAATTGAGAGGTAGATACCAATACTAAATAAGGAATAAATACTAAGGAATAAAATACAATAGAATGTGAAATGGTTCATAGAGGGTAGAGTAAATGTTGTAGTGCACGATTAGTATTTGAATGAAAACATTAATCACAACATAGAAAAGAAGGCAGAGAGAGAGAGTATAGTGGACTATAGGTCAAAGAGAGACACTGCTAACAGTTCACAATGTTCGAATGACTCACATGGTTATAGTCGACATCGTAAAACTACGCTAACCAAGCATGACGTTGAACATCGAATTCCTACAGATTTCGATTACAAAAAGCTAAGCCTTACATGCACCTTTCTAGTATTTCACGTCTCAATGTATCTCTCAATGATACAGCCTTCGCACAAAAACAATAATAATCTTGTAAAACGGTAAGGGAGACTGCTATAACCTTCACTAACCATAGTACGAAACCTGATTTTACAGGATACAAATGAATATAGAAGAGAAGGTGCAACAAGTTGTCCAGGCTGTAACACTTTGATTGAAGGCTACAAGGTGGTAAGGGAGACTGCTATAACCTTCACTAACCATAATACGAAACCTGATTTTACAGGATACAAATGAATATAGAAGAGAAGGTGCAACAAGTTGTCCAGGCTGTAACACTTTGATTGAAGGCTACAAGGTGCTGAGAGATCATGTTCATTATAATATTAATATTATTAAATTTAATAATTTTAGATTAATATAATATTAATTTTAATATAATATTAAATTTGATATACTATAATATATATTAATTTTGGATATATATCATAGACAAGAATAAATATAGAGGGAGAAAGAGGTGGAGAGAGAGTGACAAGGGGAGATGGAGAATGAGGGAGATATGCGAGGAGGGAAGAGAGAGAAGAAGAGAAGAGAGAGAGGGGAAAAGGGGAAGAGAGAGATGAAGAGACTCAGAGGAGGCGGGAGAGAGGGGGAGAGAGAGAATGAGAAAGGAAGATGGATAGTGAGAAAGCTCGAGGGTAGAGAGACAGACACTGAGACTCATGGGGGGAGAGACAAAGGGAGGTGTGTGAGAGAGAGAGAGAGAGATATGAAGGAAGAGAGAGGTATTTGAGACAGATGATAGAGGGAGGGAAGAAGAGAGACATAGATCGAGAAAGGTGGAGAGAGAGAGAGGGATGGAGAGAGTGTGTATGTTTAGGGTTTGAGATAGAGAGGCAAAGCGAATGCCAGAGAGAGAAGCAAAGAGTGGGGGAGATAGTGACAAAGTTTGAGAGAGAGAGAGAGAGAGATGGGGGCAGATGTGGAGATGGGAGAAAAAGAGAGAGAGGCAAAGAGAGAGAGAGAAGAAGAGAAGTAGAGTAAGAGATGGAGTTGGAGGGGGAGAGAGAGGGAGGCAAGAAGAAAGACATAGAGAGAGAATGGAGGAGAGATAGAGGAAGTGAGAAAGATGATATGGGGAGTGAATGAGGTAGAGAGGGGAGCACGATGGAAGAGAGAGAGAGAGAGAGGGAGAGAAGGAAAAGAGGGAGAGAGAAGCATAAGAGAGAGAAGGAGATGAATAGGGAGGGAAAGAGAGATAGATAGATATGGAGAAAGTATGTGTATGTTTGGGGGGTGAGATAGAGAGACAAAATGTAAAAGAACTTGACTTTAGAAAGCTATGAATATTTTGGTGTTTCACTGAATTAAATGCATTCATTTCAATGCAGATGATGATTCGTAATCTATTTGATTGATTGCACTAGATGCATTGATGTCCGTGTAGTTATTGATTTTTAATGTTATTTGATTGCGTGCAATACATGCATTGATTTCAGTATAGATGGTGATTTCTAATTTCATGTAACTAGATATATGATGTACATTAATTTCACAATAATTAATAATATTAATAGTGTGCATTCATTTCAGTGTAAGAACAAAAAGTTATTGTCAACATACATTGTTTTCTATATTGTAGTAATTCAACCATAAATAAAATACTTGAATTTTCATGTTGCATAAAGTGTTCACCTACGTAAAATATTTGCTTCTTGAAACTTTAAACTATTTGTAACTGACGACATTCTTATTATTCTCATTTCCCATTATTCAACATTGTTAGTGACTTTGTATTCAAACAAGATAATAGAAAACAACTACCATTGAAACTTACTTGGGGTTTGACACTCCATAAGCGATAGTGGCTAACTTTGGAGAAAGCTACTATTAATATTGTAGAGCAATAGAGACAAAGTATGGTGTTTACTACAATAGCTTGAGTTAAATATTTCAATGTTCTATGATTTCAAATGACCTTTTCATATGATCAAAATAAAAAGATGACAAAACTAAGAGGTGTGACAATAAGAGCGTAGAAGAAAAAAACTTGAGATTGGTCACAACGAATACTATTTGTAATTTACTACATTCTTATTATTCACATTTTCTATCATTCAACACTATTAAATTGTCACTTTTCATTCAAAATTTTCATTTTTTCATTTATCATTAATCAAGTTATTAACAATCTCTATCATCTCAACAAACTAAGGTAACTAAGACAATTTAAAATTAAAAGTACTTTATTAATATTAGGCATATTTAACATGTTTAAAATTATCTGAATAGTTGTATGTTCAACATATTTTCTGTGAACGTGCATGACTGAAACTAATCTAGATGCATCTAATCTCAGATCTATCAAGCACCAAGAGAGATAAAATCTCTCAAGGTGAAAAC
The DNA here is from genome assembly GCA_000404065.3 of Pinus taeda. NCBI lineage: Eukaryota > Viridiplantae > Streptophyta > Pinopsida > Pinales > Pinaceae > Pinus > Pinus taeda. The sequence continues at coordinate 3,446 of APFE030822699.1, read as the reverse complement.
CTTTCCTCAAGTTTTGCACCAAAAAAGCAGGTTTTCACATTGCGAGATATCCTTCTTGGCACTTTACAGATACAAAGTTAAGAAGGATATAATCCAGTGTGTATTATTTAATATATTTTCAATCTCCATTTTTTCCCAATTCATAAATTTTTATATTTAAAATTATTTTAATTTTTTAATTAATTTATAAACTATTCATTATAAATATATAACATATACCTATATAAGAATTTCTTATAAATTACATATTTGATATTTAAAGGAAAAACCATTTTTATTTAACAAATTTAAATGTTAGATGTCACTAAGATGCAAACCTTTCCTGAAGTTTTTGCCCTCTGAGAAGAGCTATTCAGGTGTGAGAACATCCCCTTGTATTTATAGAACAAAATTAAGAAGGAGCTAGGATAGTGTGTTTGTTTTACTATATATCTCTCCTCACCTCAAGAGCGAGATTGGGGATATTACATTAATGTTCAATTTACCATTCATCATATTCACTTGCAGGGAATTGAACATAATACATCATTCTACCATAACCTCCCAATATTATATCTTATCTAGGTATCCTAATTGAACTGATTCAACCGGAGTCCTCTATCTCTGAGCGCATGTCTAGACCTGCGCCTTCTGCATCAATCCGATCTCAACCCATCTCTGCGCCGTCGGCGCTTTATCCCTCGCGCTCCTGGTAAACTATATGTCATGGCTCCCCCCGTGGGAGGGGCGAGACCTTCCCCCCCTTGTCCAGATGACCTCTCATCTGACATCTTCAAATCTTCTGCCTCTCTGTTTCCTCCAGGTGCCTTTTCAGGAATGGAACAGGGCTCAGTTCAGACTGACATTGCAGATGATCATACAGTAGCATGTGAAAAGGAAGCAAACAAACAAGGGGCGAATCTAGAACTACCAGCGTCACAACCAAAGGTGACTTCGGCTACCTGCATTCCAAAAACAGCTGAAAGAATCAAAGTTGAGCTCCCAAGCCATAGAATCAACGGCGAAATACAATACATGAAGGATCACGCTCTCATTGGAAAATTTCTTGGCTTTTGGCCAACCGAAAAAGCCCTACAGGGGTGGATAGCTTCAAAATGGAAGCCCAAAGGACAAGTCACCTTGCTACTTGGCCCCAAAGGCTTCTTCACTGCAATATTCTACTGCTTGGAGGACAAATCCCGCATATTTGAGGGTGGTCCGTATTTTTTCAACTCCTCGTGTCTTTTCCTTCGAGTCTGGAAACCCAGGTTCAACCCAGATATAGAAGATCTCAGTCATGCTCCAGTGTGGATACGCATGTATTCTCTACCTGTAGAATACTAGAAAGAGGAAACATTAAAGGACATCGACAATAGCATTGGTCTTTTCATCAAAGTAGTAGAGGAAACCAAAATTCGAAGATATACTTCCTACGCAAGGATATGCGTCCAGATGCATCTTACCAAAGCCCTTGCAGACTCGGTAAGTCTTTTCCATGATGATTATGAATGGATTCAACCATTAGACTATGAGCATATCCCTTTTCGATGCCGCAAATTCCATGAACATGGCCATCTTTTTCGGGATTGTCCTCTGAACAATCAGATCAAATCTCCTGCTAATGAGGCTAGCAAAGACTCCGAAGGCTTTACCAAAGTGCCCAATCGCCGTAGGCATGCTAAAAAACATCCTCCTGCACCCTCCAACCCCAAAAAAGATGAAACCCAAAACAGATTCCAAATCCTTACCCCTCAAGATCCTTCAGAAAAGCAACATGATGATACTCAGGCGTCCCCATCTCGCCCATCTTCCTCCGAGAGTCTCAAATCTAACCCACCTCTATCTTCCTCTACTCCCTCTAGCCTTCTAATCTCCTCGGTCTCAAAAAAGCCAGCTTTAGAATTTGACATGCAGCCTTCAGCGATGGAACTTGATGCAACTTTAGCACTAAGTTTACAAGACGACATCACAGAGGAGTTCCAGAATATCCCTACAACAATGGAGGAAGACCCAGAGACTGGGAGTCTGGAAGGATTGGATATACTCAAACTAGAAACAACATGCAATAATAAAGAGTAAAACTCAATACCTCCATGGGAAATCGACCGACTGGAAGGCGTTCTCACCAAAGCTCAACACAATAAATGTCTAGGTATACAAGCATGTAGTCCCTGGGATGGAAAGAAAATCCTAAAAGAAACAAAGAAAAGAGGGCACAAAACTGATCTGCAAAGGACCATCATTATAGGAGAAATATTAATGGAATCAGGGAGATTCCCAAAGTTGACGAAGTTCTACAAGCCCCAACCCCACTGTTCCTCATGAAGCTCATCTCCTAGAATATGCGTGGGCTCAACAGCCCCTCAAAACACAGAATGTTAAAAAACTTGATTCAGCTAGAAAAGCCTTCCTTAGTTTTTCTACAAGAAACAAAAAGTAATAATGCTGCCCTCGAAAGGATCCTCACCAAAGCATGGAAAGGTAGTCGATCAGTCTCAGTGGATGCTTTAGGGGCCTCTGATGGACTAGCTATCGCTTGGAACCCGCAGGTCCTTACACTTCAAGATTTTCATGCCACTCACTTTTTCATCCAAGCTTCATTTCATCTCATTGGGACGGACCTGCATGGTCTTCTCACTAATGTCTACTTCCCGCAAGACTTACATCATAAATTAGAAGTGCTGGATGCACTCACAGCACTTAACTCTAACAGACAGTACCCTCTTTGGATCAGTGGGGGTGAATTCAACATTATCACGACTTTGGAGGAAAAAAAGGGAGGACGAATGAAGTTAGAAGGTGACAACATAGGATTCAAAGAATTCATTCAAAGCAATCAGCTCATGGACATTCAGACTTCAAATGGTACGTACACCTGGACAAACAAACACAGGGGAATTAAAAATATTGCCTCCAGGTTAGATCGCTTTCTCATTTCAGACAATGCCATACATTTGGGAGGGGATTTTCATGCCTCCATCCTGCCTCAGGGTGGATCTGATCATTGGCCCATTATGCTTCAATGGACACGTCCAGGTAAACATTGCAATCGTCCATTTCTCTTTGAGGCCTTTTGGTTCACTCATCCCAACTTCAAAGAAATGGTCCGAGCGGCGTGGAAATCCTATACTCCCCCGGCAGGTGTAGAGATGTTCCAATTTCAATAGAAACTAAAAAATCTCAAGCAAGTGCTCAAAGTCTAGAATAAAACCCAATTTGGCAACATTCTGGAAACTAGGAAAACATTGGAGCAGAATATGTGTTCTCTACAGCAAACATTATCCTAGAGGGAAGAACAAAAGCACTGGCACATAAGGAGTAGACCCTCTGGTCAGAAATTGAAGCTCGAAGGCTACAAGAGGAAATCCTTTGGCGCCAAAAATCCAGAATCAAGTGGCTCAAGGAAGGGGAAAAGAACACAAAATTTTTCCATCGATCCACCATACAACGACGAATGCACAACAATA
>APFE030822690.1:0-12373 GCA_000404065.3 Pinus taeda | reverse complement strand
TCTTATCTCTTGTAATGCAGATTCCATACAAAAACATGCTTGTGATTGACCTTCTTTTGCGTAGATCCATAGCAAGCTATATATAGTATTTTCCACTTCATAATAAGCCGACTTGAGCTAGTGAAGAGAAGCGTCTATAATGCAAGCTGACATGACACCATTTAATTTATTTTGTTGGCCGACTTAACTGAATTTTCCATTGTTTTGTTTGTGGACTTCCTCTTGTGCTATGTCTTGGAGGATTGTGCTTATCTCGGAGATCCTTTTAGACTAGTATACATTTACACATAGGCTTAAGAAGAGATTCTTATACATGACTTTGACTCTTTGAATTTCCTAGACTTATGAAATGAGCAAGAAACTCATTCTTATAATTTTCAAAAATAATATTTCTTTTCCTTGACAAGTACAGAGATCAAAATTATATTTGTAAATACCAAACCTGGTTACACTTTCTTCAACACTCCCTCTTAACTAGGGAGGTATTTATAATGGTACTTGCTCATTCTCAATCTGAAGAATTTCTCATAAGAAGAATCAGATTGGTAACCCATTTGTAGAGCATCATAGTAACCAACATTGTTTCCACAACAAGGCTTTGACCGATAGCTCTATCTCTCATCAGATCATAGCATAATGTTGGTGAGACCAATGACTATAGACACCTTCATCATTATCTGTCAAGGTACATACCCACCCAGATGTTCACTGAGTATGCCCTTCTAGGACTATTCTTCCCTTGGGTTCCCAGCCCTTAAAGAATATCATTCCTCTTTCCTACTCTTATCTTGGATTCCCTACACATCCTCAAAGAGCATCGGATTCCAAATAATTACCCAATCCTCCATTCTTTCTTCCCAGGTGAAGATAAGAATGTTGTGTCTATCATGTGTCTACATTTCCATTCATGGCCTTCTCTAAGACTTATAGTTGTCAGTCGTTGTCTAGTGCATGACACATGAAATTGAAAAACACTTCTATCACTCCATTTTTAATCAGGGGTGACTTAATCCAGCCTCCCTCTTAGTTAGGGATTCTCCTTTCATCAATAATTTTTTCTTCGTGGGTCCTTCATCGACTTGATCAACTTCTTTTCTTGATGTTGTGAAATTTAGTCGAGCTTCTTCCTTGTAGGGCTTTTGGCCATCGATCACTTTCATTCTTGCTTTGTCATGTCATTTCTTTTTTCATGGAAAGTGGCCTTCTTGGTACATAACTGGAACATTCTTAATATAGCTACTTCTTTCTCATCATGCTTATTTTAGGAGTATCCATTTCATGAATACTAGTTGTACTTTCACTTATAATTCTTGTTCTAGTAGCCCTGCATGAACTCATGCAAATATTATTCAATAAATAAAAACATATCATTAAATAAAATCATACCTTTCGAAATGTCTCTTCATCATGACATATTTTTAGTAGGTATCAGCATCGTGCATACTTGTTGACATGTTTCCCAAAGATATCTATTGTCAAGTGTCTCTAATTTTCAGATTTTCATCAAAGTCTTCATATCTTTTAGGGAGATTTCCTAGTCAGCTCATCATCATAGTAAGAGCCATAGAGGAATCGGCAGATCTACCGATTTCCTTCATCATAGTTTCATAGCTCACGATCTCTTTCTCAGGGGTTTCTAATCAGGTTTATGTAATTATATTTAACCACCTCATACTTTATATGAGGACATATTATGTTGATTTCATCTAGTGTGACTTATGCCATTTTGTATCTTTTAAGAGGGGGATATCCTTTTATCTTTATCATGCTTCTTAATATATATAAGTGATGATCTATATTACCTACAACCATACGACATGAAATTTTAAAATTAAATGCATGCATACATACCTCATTTCACCTTTAGGTCATCTAGGCTTCTTCCAACAACTTTCTTGATTGAAGTGTCTTCAACCCCTTGATCTGCTTCTATTATTATGTCACCATAACATTATCCATGAATTCCATGAGTTGGAGTTCTTGATGAACCACTTTATTTCTCTCTAGATTAGTGAGCCCAATGATGAGGATTCCATCAGAGAATTTTGAGGATATTGTATATTCCCAACTAGCAGATGTTTCCTTTTTGACTTGATGTATGATGATCCTTATCCTCGATTACACCTTCCTTTCCTTTAATGTCCATTGAGGTTCCCAGGAGCTATATCCTACATGTTTGTATGCCATGGATTTTTTCCTTCATGATTCGCATGGTAATGTCACAAACTCTTGTTTCTAATGTTTTCATGATGCCACAATGCATCTTAATATCATGGGCATCTCTTTAATTAAAGATCAAGGAGCTTATGATAATATCCTTTTGTGAGGGAGGCCATCTTAATCGTAGTGGAGATCTATTGCTCCCTCATTCCTTGGCCCTTTTCTTTAGCTTCCTCCATTTTTTGGTGATATGAGCCTCTTTCTTGAATCTTATACTATTTTTTATTTTCCTTTCTACACTTAATTGTGTTCTTCAACATTTTTCCTTCTGTCATAGATACCACAAGTCGTCGAATGAGGTAACCTTCTTTTTTCATGGATATTTGTTACCTTGATTACTATCTTCTTATCATATTTCCTAGATCTTTCAATTGAGATCTCATGAATATGTTCTTTCTTTATTTGAAACCTTCATTTTGTGTAGATCATGTCTAAGTGATGTGACCTTCTATATTTCATTTTTCATAGAATGTATCCTCTAGTATTCCATATATCTCTTTGATGTCTTCTTTCTTCATACATGGGGATGAGAGAACCTTAATGTTTCATTCCCGTGAATTCAAAGAAGACCTTTTTCCTTGATATGTTTATTAACTTCTTTTATTTATGAGGATTATGACAATCCTCCCCATTTCATGCAAGGACCTTTGAAGACCCATTCAATCCATAGATCTCCTTACAGTCATGAAGTCATTTAACCAGACTTGATTTTAAAATGAAAGATACTTACTTGACAAGTGAAGATGAACTCTTCTACTTGATCACTTTGATGCTGGTTGGAGATGATGTATTGGATTTGCCTCTTGGATGGTGTTCTCTTCGATGGAAAGCCTTTATTCAATGGAAAAGGTTGCTTCCTTTTGATGAGGATGATTTGTTGCTTCCCTGGGATGATATTCTTCTAGGGAAAGGAAAAGACCCTTGCTTTTATAACCTTGAAGGTGATGACAATGTTTTTTCTTCTTCAATATGCTTTTCCTTCTTTGGTAGTGGAGATCAGGATTTCTACTAGGGTTTCAACCTATTTCAATATGAAGTGATATTTGATTTTGAGATATTTTGAGTTACCTTTCTTTGTAAACACCTTGATGAGGGTCTTGGTGGCATTTTGATTATGGTTATGGAGACATAAGTTCTTGCTATTGTAGACTGCTTGTTGTGGAATTGATCCTTCAATCTTGACAAAACCCTTCAACTTGCTTTGTTTTCCTTGAAGACTAATCCTTGTATGTCTCTTTGTTTCCCTTCCTTTGACTTATGAACATTAGCTCTAATGCCATGTTGAATTATATAGGGCAATTAGTTATGATAGGACTCTTCTAGCTTGATAGCTATTTGTGAGTTGTTTTAACTTTTCTTCTTAGCATAGTCTTCACTTTTTATTATTAAAGTGTCTTCTTAGTTCATCAAATAGCTACCAAAACAAAGAGACAATAACACACTATGTTGGCTTTATGCCAGGGCCAAAAACTCTCCCTCTTGGAGAGGAAAACCCACACAAAATTCCTCTTATAGAGACTCCCATTAATGAATACCAAGATCATGACCCTTGACCTAATTAAGCCATTCCAAGACCATGACACCAATCCTCTTATTGGCACTACTAAGATCATCACCATCATTATTGCTTTACCAATGTCATCATTGAGTTCATCATAGATGTACCATCATTGAGATCATTACTGTACATTCGCTGAGATAGCCATTGATGATGATGATGATGATGATGGTTAATGTCCACTGAGACCAAATTGGTCTATCGACCTATAATTTTCTTTCTTAGTTTCTAATTTTTTGGCTCCTCATCTTTCTTGGCGAGATTGGTGTTATAGCTTTCTTTTTTTCTCTACGATATTCCAACTTTCTTTATCTTGTATCTCCTTCATCTCTTCTAATTCTTGGGACATTGTGAGGTGCCTATAATACTAGTGATTACCCCATTACTATTGTAGTTATATCCCTTATTAATATTGTTGTGCCCCTATTGTCCCCATATTGTTATTACTGTGCCCCATAGAATCCCTCTATTGTTATTTTTCTGCCTTTATATTATTATTGTTAGGTCGGATGGGTTATATTGTGACTCCTTAGACTCCAATATATAGAAAGGAGGTTTTGTAATTTGAATCAACAAAGAAGCATTAATTTGTGTAATGTAAAGGAGGTTGCCCCCTCAAAGAGGCTAAATTCTAAGGCATTGATCTACTTTTCTATATTTTTGTGAGTTGGTTTCATAACAGACATTGGTATCTTAGCTTCGCGATCTATTGTGTTCGTCCTTTTGAAGATAGTCGGAGAAGAAGTTTGGTTTAGGAGATCTGCTTTATTGTTAAATGAAGATTTATTTTGTGCGTAATTCGAACCCTCATAACTGTTGATGCTTGAGGGGTTGTCGACTTCACTCTTTTTTTATTGGGTGGGGCTTTCCCCCTGCTTGTCTTGAGAGTTATTTCTTTCTTGCCCGATTTCTTTTGATTCAGATTTTTCTTGAGAGTGTTCTTCTTTGATGACAGTGTAGTGTTCCTTTTGTGCTCCTTCCCACCATGTAGATATGTGGTGATTTTTTCTAGCAGAATTTTTATGGGAGGCTTTTGGGCAATTTTTGGCTAGGTGGCCTGTCTCAAAGCAGGATCGACATCTGAAGAGGACACTTTCATAATCGAGTTTCTGGTTCCACACATAGTCTTTACTTGTTAGGTGTATTTTAGCTGGGAATCTGGAGCTGAAGTCCATTTCCACACAGATGTGTGCATAGGTGGTTTTGGCATATTCCTTTGTTTCTGGGCACTTGTAATAAAATTTCCCAATTGCATTTCCAATTTCTTTTAGCGAAGAGAAATTCTAGAGATGCAAGGGTAGGTTTAGCAATCTCACCCAAACTGGTGCTGAGGTTATGACTATTATTGAGGGATCGAATGATGGGTTCCATGGCCTCATGAATAGACCTGATTTTTCCCAAAACCAAGGGTTGGAAACTAGAATACATTGTCTGCTTTTAGGGGTTTCAAAATCTACTATAAAGAAACCCCTAGCATAAGGGTAGATATTAATTGCATCAGGAATTAAAGGATTCCATGCCTCTGATATCCAACTGTGGAGAGCTGTCAGTCGTGGCCAAAAACCATTGAATCAGCAGATTATGGCAGTCTCAAAGAACTTCAAATCCTCATCGAGTGAGGCCTGGACCACCTGGACAATGGGGGTTGGGGCTTCACTAATGATATGGGCAGGAGCTTACCCCCGAGAGGTGGACGGAACTAAGCCAACAACTATTTTCGTGAAGCTGGGAGCCATCTGGAGAATGCTCTTCTGCTGAGTATAAAAGATTGCCAAAGAGAAGCCACAAAAGATTTCCAAAGAGAAGTGAAGAGCTGTAGATCTATAAACCACAGTAAAGAGAAGAACTGCAGATCTAAGGCCCAATCGATGTGAGAGAAGTGAAGAGTCACAGATCTATATCACGACTTGGTTACATTATAGCAATGGTTTCCAAGACTTGGTTACAGAGAAGAGCCACAATAATATGCATGTAGTATGTCGAAACTAGTATTCTAGATCTACACCCAGAGCCGTATTCTAGATCTCCGCAGATCTCCGCATGAAAGAGCCGTAGAGGAATCGGAAAATCTAAGAGCCACAGAGGAATCAGCAAATCTAATATGGTGTATCAATGGAGCTACCGATCTCTGCAGATCTAATATGGTGTATAAGAGCTGTAGAGCTTCGCAGTAAAGAGCTGCAGTAATATAATAGACCTTGGAGGGATTGAATGATGAAGAGTCGCAGATGGAATCGGAAAATCTAAGAGCCGCAAAGGAATCTCCAAATTCATTTGCTGAGATCATCGCTATACATTCACTCAGATTATCATTGCATCTTTACGAAGATCATCATTGTACCAACGAGCTCTATATACTAAACCTGCATTGAGATCTTTTATTAGGATTATGACCGAAATTATATATACATCAAAAGTTGTGCCGAGATTATGACTGCGTCCATAATATGAGACAGAGTGTGTCTCTGTAGGATTATTGAGATCCTTATCATCGCATTTTCTGCCTTGACTGTGATTGTGCCTATTATGTGTTATGACCATGTTGAGTACGACAAAATGCGATCATGTTGAGACCAAGACACAATGATATTCATCATTGTAATTGTATGAGATTTATATAAAGGTATGGGAAGATATCACTACATTGAATATATCGAGATTATGATGTTTTGCTGAGACAGAGTGTTCTACACTGAGACCTTCATCTTTGCATCTATGCTGAGACGGTAATCACTATGAAGAATCTAAGATTATGACCCACTGTGATTGTCACCGAAGATGGTAGAGACATCTTATCTCCTATAATGCGGATGTCAAATGAAAACATGCTTGTGACTGACCTTGTTTTGTGCAGATACATAGCAAGGTATATATAGTAGCTTTGACTTCATAATAACATGACTTGAGGCAATGAAGAGATGTGTCTTTAATGCAAGGCGACATGACATCCTTTAATTTTTTTTGTTGGCCAACTTGACTGCATTTTCCATCGTTTTGTTTGCAAAATTCTTCTTGTGCTTTGTCTTGGAGGATTGTGCTTGTCTTGGAGGGCCTTTTAGACTAGTATACATTTACACATAGGCTCAAGAAGATCTCCTTATACATGACTTTGACTCTTTGACTTTCCTAGACTTATGAATTGAGAAAGAAACTCATTCTTGTAATTTACAAAAATAATCTTAGTGAATATACACTTTCTTCAACATAACCTAGGTCAACTATGAACTCCTCAGAGCCCATGTCAAAGAGTATGGAGAATATAATTCTTTTATTTCTATTCCCCCTCCATGATACATCTTTTATTTTGGGTTTTCCCTTTTTGTTTCCTCAAGAACCTTTTTTAAAGGAACTGATAATGTATTGTGATCAAAAAAATATATCATGTAGCCATTAATTGTTGAGCATAAATATATAATCAGTAAAAATAACATAATGTTTAAAGTCATGTTTCACATAAATGTTGGAGTGTTTTGCATACACACAATGAAAATTATATAACACAGGGAAAGGGATTGATCATGAATCCAACAAAAGAAAGTGTTACAAAAAAACATGTAAGTTGATATAATGAAGATGACATGAAAAATGAGATATTTGTGTGCTCATCTATCATGCTTAGTAAAACATTGTATTTTAGTTTGTCTGATATATTTATACATGAGTATTTTATCTAAAACATAACATGCAAAAGATAGATTTCAGAAACTATAGATAAAATACATGCGTATTTGTAGTTGAGTAAAGAAAAAACAATATTCTAAGTTTTTATTTTTGCTTCATAATGGTGGCCATGGATATGGGCATGGATGAGTACTTATATAGAAGATTTGGAAAGAATAATGAACAAATATATGATCGAAATTAGCAACATGTTTGAGAATAACACTTTAGTGAGGTCAATTTGGTCACCTGTGAGTGAAATGAGGGTTGAGTTTTTCATTTTTTTCCTGAACTGATTTGCAAGCTATAAAGAAAATTCATAAAATTTCTAGCACTTCATTTTGAGTGTGATTATGAAAATGGTAAAAGGTAGGGGACAATGTCTCAGTGTCGGAGGTGTGAAATGGTAAGTATGGTGTGGAGTAAGCCTCTTATCCAAAAAATGTCAATTATTGTCTTTTTTGGGCAATGAAATGATATTTTAAGGTCCACGAGACTAAAAATAGTCTATGAGACCATTAGTTCCATGTTTTTCACTTTTTTCAATTCAATCCTTTTCCAACTCAAATTGATCATGAGTTGGCCCAACCTTTCAATAATCCCCTCGCTGAAAAGAAAATGCCAAGAAACTGATGCTAACATGTGCTCATAACTTTCTTTGATGTCTTTGAAAGCATCACATCCAAAATGAAATGTTCTCTGGATTCCACTACACCAGACGTGAAAAATGTACACACCCGTTCTTCCCAAGCTTCTTTAGGAATTTTCCACCATCCTGTTTCACATTGAAGTTGATGCGAGTTGGTCCTTAATTGAGCAATAAGAACCTTTTCCCTCCGCGGAATGCTAGCTCCAATGAACTCTTTTTGTTGTAGATCAGGTGTAGGGTTGAATTCCTTAATGTAGTACTTCTTCTTTCTACCCAAATCTTTTCCCCACACCCTTTTACGAAACTTCTCCACAATAAAATTCTCTAGATCCTTGCTATTTAAGGGATAGGCATTGAGGTATATATTCCAGTTTTGCATCCATGTATAATTTTTTTCATCCATGTTTTCTTTCTTTCACTCATGCCTTCATTGAAGATACCATTAGACCATCTACCTACTCTCATTTTTTGAATTATTTTTATATATCTTATGAGTCACACCATAACATTTATTTCGATGGGAGTTGCTCATGTTTCACTCAACATTATCTCATAAGGTACTGAACTTTTTATTTTTAACTTTCTCATGTTCAAATGTTTTTGGATTTTCTCAATTTGTTTCTGTTTTGAGATGGGGGTGTTGTTAGCTCACAATTCACACCCATATAGCATCACTGGACAAACTAGGAGTCCAAAAATCACTTTAATCGTTTTCCAATCCCATAGCTCTGCCTCTCTAAGAATGTTTTCAAGAGCATATAATTCTTTCCACCCTCCTAAAATTCTCTTGTTTATGCAGTCCTCCCAATTGAGTTTTTTGTTGAAATCAATCCTGAGGTACTTGTACTCATTTAATTCTTCAAGAATGTTTTCATCAAAGAAGAAAGTATGTTGGCTCTGCTTCCTTTTATTAGAGAAAATCATTATTTTGGTCTTGCTAGTATTGGCTTGCATCCCCACTGATCTACAAAATGATCAAGGGCATATCAGTGCATTTTAAATCCATGGGTTGATTTAGAAATAAATACAATATGATCGACATATAAAAGAAGCTTTATCACAAACTCCCCAACCGAACACCATCTCCACCTTGTAGATTTAGCCACTTTTCCAATTTATCAATGTATAAACCAAAAAGAGTAGGCGATAAAGGGCAACCTTTCTTGACTCTAATGCCACTTCTAAATATTTTTGAAATACCTGTGGAGGTTCTAATTTTGACTTTCACCTCTTCATAAAGTCTATGAACAATGGCTATGTAATGTACATGAATTTCAAGTTCTTCCATTCTATGCCACAACTTATCTCTAGGGGCTGTGTCAAATGACTTTTTGAAGTCAAAAAAACAGAAAAATACTTCTTATTTGTCCTCCCAAACCTTTTCAACAATGTGTCTCAACGTGATACCATGATCCACTGTAGAATGCTTTGGCCTAAAACCCGCTTGTACTCTTGCCCTCTTTTCTTTTACTTCTACCCACTTAATAATTTCAAGTTAAGAAGATTCAAAAATTATACATGGGCCATATCAAACTTAAAATCACAACATGCCAAAAAGTACCTTATGTTTACTTGACAAATTTCTAAGATGGCATGGCATAATGATAAATGTATGAACCAAAATGGAAAGGTGAGGACCAAATACCTTTTGAGTTGTATGTAAAATAGCCATTATATGTCTTCTTTCATATGTTGGAATGCGTTCAAGATGAGGATGGAGTTACAAGTAATTCACGCTACTTCTTTTAACATGCCCTAGCTTAGCATATAAGCCAAGAAAATCATACAGTGACAAACCCCAAGTTTATCATATTAACAATGATGAGATATGTAACAGCTTGACTAAGTCTAATGTATACAATGCATGGGTGTGGGTTGAGATATCTTGATGGGAATTAATACATTTTTGTGTTGGATGCATGGAAAACCCATCATTGTGAGACCGTAATATGGGTTGGGAGTTGACATGCCCTATTTTATTTGTTGTGGCTAGGGTTTAATAGAATGTTGAAGGGAAAAAATCAGGAGGGGACGAATTATGTCTGTGTATTCATAAGGTTTTGTCAAAATGACAGGCCATTAATTGTTGACCAATATGCTTTGTCTTCCCTAGAATTGGTTGCGAATGGTTCCTCTTACCTGTTGTGAGAGACAAGTGAAGTTTCTAGTGAGCTCTAAAGTTCAAATTCTTCCTAGAGAGCAAAAGAACACACCAACTACCTTTACTTCATTGTGATCACGATGTTCTCCATGACCTTCGACGCAATAAACTATTGTAAGGTATCATAAATTAATCAGCTATAAAATTTATCATCATATGGATCGTAACATTATCAAAATAATGGCATATTATATATGTGCCATATGTTTGTGGCGTGCAAAAATTGGTTTGATATTCATGACATAAACCTTATAAAAGTTGTTTGATATTCATGTATAAATGTCTATGATAATATTGTTACAAACTTCGCATACACATCGTGAAGGACTAGTAGAGCATATCATGTCTTACTCACATATGTGTTGTGTATGATTACATTGTCAATGGGGCCCTCAAAATTGTTAAATACTTTGCACTTTTAAATCCCTAGTAGTATATGTCAATGGGGGAACTTCAAGAAAAATGGTGGAGTTATCACAATTAGAAGTAAGCAACAGGTCAGTTTTTTAAGACACAAATAGAATGGACATTTGGCACTAGTTCTCACAATAGGATAACAAGATAATATACACTCATCCAAATATGAAGGATTTAGAACTCATTACTATCATCTTGTGTTGGAGATGATTGGAATGTCTCTTGTGTTAAAGATGATTTGTGAAGAGAGTTTCATAATTATGATAGCAACCTCATCTCAAATATAATGAATTATAATTTGGTATATCATTTAGAATCCCATGGAATTCCTCACAAATCCTCTGCTTTTATTGTTCCTACAGTTAATTGTTTAAGAAACTCCATCTCTAGTGATCACTAAAGTGAGATTGAGATTATTAATCTGGAAAGAGTAGGGCTTGGGAAAAAGGCCTTTGATATGACATCACCATGGTATCAATAAATTAACTAACAAAATTCATTGGAAAATTAGTAATTATTTGAGTTATAGGTCGGCTCCTCTAATAGATGTGTCCCTTCAAACTATGGTTGAGCTAGTATAAATAGTAGCTTATACTCCTCCATTTCCTTCATTCAACTCAGTGCATGTATAATATACACAACAGAAAAGGAGACTAAAGGAGGATGAAAGTTGTAGATTATTGTTTGGGAAAGTCTTGTTGAGTATTATGTGATTAGTATTTGGGCTATATCTCTCTCTACTCATGGAGTACTTGTGGATTAAAAATTCTTCTTTTTTTGCAGCCAAATTTGGTTTAATTTGTGAACAAAACCTTGTTTTTTTCAAGCACAGACTAGACTCTCTTTCTCAATACCCGAGACAAAACTCATCCTTCATTCCAGACCTGCAATACTTAAGACCTGTGGCAGTACTTTTAGACTTGTGCAACCAATTGAAGACATGTTCTTAGCCCTGTGGAAAGAAGAAAGTCTCAGCCCTGTGGTGGAATATTCAATTTGAAGGTGAAAAACCTGTGATAAAAGGAGCTTAGACCTATGGATATTGGCTTGAAAATTTTAAACCTAAATTATGGAGGCTCAAAAATATGGAGGATATGAAGCTTGTTGACTATGGAGTCTCAGATTTGAGAAGGATGATGAACCATAACTTGTGACCTGTGTATTGACCAGCACCTTGATTTTGTGGGCATACTTGTAAATATCTCTGTGACAAGTTCTTGTAAATATCTTAGTATATTGGCCATTGGTTGAATTCCTTAAATGAAGAACCTTGAGTATCATTTGAAGGATATCGAAAGAATAAGTAACATTGGAGTATACATGTGAAGAGGGGTTGTTAATGAAGCATCATAGGAGTACTCATACGTTGACACTCGTAATGCTAAAAATTAAGACGAAGTGTTGGGCAACATGGACTCTGTTGATGTTATTGGAAATATGTTCAACAAAATGTGCATCAATTAGCACTGATATAATAAATATCCAACATTCTAACAACACAAAATAACACAACAAATAAACACCAACCTTAATTAAAAAACCAGATGAGCTCACTTTCTCCTTGTCACTCCTTGAAGGAGTTTTGTTTTCAGCAAAACAACTAAGCTCTTGTACTCTAGAATGAATTAATCAAATGGAAAATAATAAATTTAAAATTTATGCATACCTCTCTTCACTATTATTTTCAAACTTTGCTCATGTGCCTTTT
>APFE030822686.1:23897-45602 GCA_000404065.3 Pinus taeda | reverse complement strand
TCTGCTTCACTCTTCATGAAGCCCAACCCAGTGAAGTAGCTATCTATATTGGTGTACTAAGCACGTGGTGCTTGCTTCAGCCCATACAATGCTCTGTTGAGTCGGCACACATGCGACTCATGGTCCAAGATTTCAAAACCTTCAGGTTGCTCTATGTACACCTCTTCCTCAATCATGCCATTGAGGAAGGCAGTCTTCACATCCATCTGAATGATACTCCAACCCATCTATGCAGATAGTTTCAAAATAGATTTGATAGATGAGTACCTTGCAACAGGAGAAAAGGTCTCATCATATTCAATCCACTCTACCTGTGAAAATCCACGAGCCACAAATCTAGCCTTATGCTTCTCAACACTACCATATGCAGCTTTATTTACCTTGTAAATCCAACAAGAGCTCACAACTGACTTGTCCTCTGGTCTCGGTACCACATCCCAGGCACTATCTTGAACTGTGGAGTCATACTCCTCCACCATTGCATCAACCCAAATTGGCTTTTGCACTATTCCTTAAAGGAAGATGGCTCTGTCACAACACATGCACCCATAAGTTCCATGTATTTAGTGTACCTCTTTGGTGACCTCCTCTATTTATGCTAAGAAGAGGGTGCTCCCACATTCTCTTGTGCACCATCCAAAAATCTGTCAGCCTCTCTAGTGCACTTTCTTCCCTCTCAAGAAGACTCTGCGTGAGTGGATGTCTCCACTCCTGAACCTCTGCATGTGGCTACTCCACATCAATCTGAGGCTCCTCAACCTTAGGAACTAAAACTTGCTCCTCTGCATGTAGCTCAATCTACCTCTCAAGGAATACTCACATGGTCTTCCCCTCATCAAACTTGACATCCCTTCGAACCACTATCATCCAACTGGTTTGCATGTACACCCAATAGTTGTGAGGAGTATCAGTGTACCCCACAAAGATCCCCAACTTTGTTGTTGGCTCAAGCTTCTTCCATGCATCTTTGGTCACTTGGAAATAAACCGATGACCTAAAAATCCTAAGGTGACCAACATCTAGCCTCTTAAGCAGAATAAGCTTCCTCTGGTGTTTTACTCTCAAGTATCCAATGTGGGTTATGGTCCTGAACATAAACATTGTGTTGCATGCCTCAGCCTGCAAGTGTAGTGGTAGGCCCTGATCATGCAACATCACCCTTGTTTCCCCTACTATGCTCCTATTCTTTCTCTCAGCAACCCCATTTTATTGACGGTTATGAGGTGTCATTAACTCTCGTTTAATCCCTTCCATTGCACAAAAGTTCTTAAACTCATTGGAGACATATTTTCCACCATTATCACTTCATAGAGCTTTAAACTTCTTGCCTGACACTTTCTCGACCAATGCTTTGAATTCAAAAAACTTCGTGAATGTCTGATCCTTTCTCTACATAAAAAATATCCAACATTTATGAGAATAGTCATCTAAAAATATAACATAATACCTGTGTTTGGTAGTGGATACTGTTGAGAATGGTCCACACACATCTGAATGGACTCTCTCCAAAATAGACTCTGCTCGACTGTCTCTATCTCCAAAGGAAGACTTGGTGTATTTTCCCAATTACAACCCTTGCATGTATCAACTTGCTCAAGTGTACCTTTGGGAAGACCAGTAGATATTTTCTCCATTATCTTCAAAGGCCCATGATGCAAGTGGCCCAATCGCCTATGCCACAACTCGTCAGCGTCTTGGCTCAACATATTTTCCACTTTTGAACTCAACGAAGCACAATCCTCTACCTCTATCTTATAGAGATTCTGAAATCGAATCCCTATGTTCTTTACTTGACCCACGTCTATGTGTTGGAGGAATGCGTTTCCTTTCTAAAATATCACATCATAGCCTCTATCCTCAAGCATGACAATGATACCAAGTTCTTCGTCAGTCCGGGTACATGAATAATATTCTTCAAGGTGAGGGGAGCTGCATGCTCCCTATAAAAAGTAATAGTGCCCACAACAATAACACTATACTTATTGTCATCACCCATCTCGATATGCATCTTGAGATCTTTCTCCTCCAGTTCACTGAATAACTCTTTTTCGCCAGTCATGTGGAATGAAGCTCCACCATCTAAGTACCAGACACTTCCCATCATTGAAGACACCATGCATGCAATGAGAGAAAAGTCCAATTCAAATTGGGAGGCCAAAGCCTCACCCGATGTTCCTCTTGAGGACTTCTCCTTGGACTTCTTCAATGGGAAATTTGTAGCAAAGTGACCCATCTTATGACAATGAAAGCATTTGACTTTCATCATGTCCTTCTTCTTATCTCCATGATAAGAATCTGATTTGGAATGAGAAATTTTATCTTTCCCCTTCCTTGCCTTAATCTCTAAGGCATAGTTGTCTTCATCGCCAACCTTTGATGAAGAGCCATCGCTGGTGTTCCTCCTTATCTCATCCCGCATCAAATCCAACCATAGTCGTGGAAGAGCAAGGCTCACCACATCCTCCTCGGAAACTATGATTCTAACACTTCCAAGTTCATCCAAACATTCAGTGAACTTGGTCAAGTAATTTGGAATCATCTTGCCTTTATCCATCTTAATTTTATGAAGTTTATCCTTCAGTGCCAAATTCCTTTGATCATTGCTATTTTGATACAAGTCCATCAATGTTTTCCACATAGCATGCAGAGTTTTCTTGCCATGGAGACTCAATAAAATGTGGTCTTGAACTCCCACAAAGATTACTCGCATTGCCTTTGCAACACACTTCTTCCATTCGACCAAGTTGTGTGCATCCATAACTACTGGCTTGGGGACTTCTTGATCAATGCATTTCTTCAAGCCATTATCTTCTAGCACAACCTCCATCCTTTCCCTCTAGGCTATGAAATCCGAGATGCCTTCCAAGGCATACTCAAGCCTCAACGCATGGAATGCCATATGCTGATCCTGAAGTATGCATACAAATTCAACTTTAACCTGTAATAAAAAAACTCAAAACTTTGAAATCTCCTCTAGAGAGCTGATGTTAAATCAACGTTATCCCCCTCATTCGAACTCCGATTTGGCCAATATTTTTTTTTTTAATTTGGGCATATTTTCCCAAGGAATCCAAATATGAAATTTGTTTCTGAAAATTTTGTACAAAAATTCTCAGAACGTCTCTGAAAACTCTCAAGCCAGAAAACTAGTCTTGCTTTGATACCATGTAGAAAAACTTGTAGATTCACAAGCTCATGTAATCTACTAAAACAAGAGACACGAATATACTTCTACTCTTAACAGGGGAAGCCCATAAACATTAAACAAACAATAATCGATAGAGGAGGAGAATCAAAGGCACGTAACACAATAAACATTTGGGGAAAGCCACAACTCAAAACCCCACTATGTGTTTCGTATGAATTTGGAAAATCAAGATGAAATTACAATGCTTGTTCTCTCTATAACAATCCCAACACTCAGCAAATTCAATCTCCAACTCATAAGAAAGCTCAAGGGAAAATCTTAGCCAATTCATAAGCTCTCCAAGTCTCTATTCCAATGTGTAATCCTATGAAGGATAGCTAGTATTTAAAGAGAAATAAAGCCTATAAAAATAGTGCAATCCCTCCAGGATCGGTTCCTGATTGCATGCACTGTCAATGAAACTAAGAAAAATATAAAACAAATAGTACACTATCCCTGCACTCTAGTCTCAACTGCGTCTTTCTCAGAATTGACATGCATGAGTTTCTGATGGTGGAATATTTAGTTAACTAGAGCAGTGCTAATTAGGTCACTAGTGTCCCAGCTGACTGTTTACTCACTATTAGTTCCTGAAACTAATTGGAACTAATTTAACAGGACTTAACTCAATAAACTGAGTTAACTAATTACAACTCATTCATAACTCATCCTTAAATCCTATTAGGGAGAACATGTACATGTCTTCTAAAAGGCTTCCAATTCGAATTTCCTAAATTAATTAAGTTAATTAAACTTAATTAATTATTTTCAAATTGCTATGGGAAAAGAATTCTATTTTAATTCACAATTTAATTTAAGGACAAATTAAACTGGAATTTCTTGTTGCCATTTCTCAACAGTTACCTCTTTTGATCATGAAGAGTAACTCTATGTTGGTGTTTTGACTATGATATTTGTTTTCAGGATTATGTTTTTTGTATGGATATACCAAGATCTCTCCACAAGTCCCCAAGTTTTGCTTGTTTGGGACTCTATTTGCTTCGTATTTCTGCTATGGTGCGGAGCTAATATGCGTTTCTCCTACTTGTTATGGGCAAGCCTTGATTGATCAGTATGGATTTTGATTTTTGCATGTTTGGATCTCTCTCCAGTTATACATGTTTTTATGCTGTATGGTTGGTATGCGTTTCTCTTATTTAATGGATATGTAATGATTTTTCAACAATATTCCTAGTTTCTAATCACTTGGATATTCTCTGATACATGTTGTTCTTATGAGGTAAGGATTGTATGTGATACTCTTATTTTTGTGTGGGGAAACCATGATTATCTTCATATCTCTTGGGTTTTTCCTATTCATAATGAACTTGGCTTTGTGTCATTGATATGTATTGGTTTGCATTGCTCTTTTGTTGGAAGATTGCGGGCACATTGCTTTAGGTTAGAATGGTGGCCATCAGTTTTCGTTGGTGTCCTGTTGGTTCTGGTTATTTCACCCTTTCTTCTTAATGGAATTATGAAATGTTTAACCTAGACTCTTTGTGCTCTGGATAATTCCTATCTTTTACTTGATGGTAATGTACTAGATGTGTATTATGGGTGCTTCATTATGATGTGTCAACCCTCGTTCATGGGATGTCACCTACTTCTTATCTTGTGGCCTCAAAATAATGTTGTAATGATTCTATAATGAGTTTGTGTTTTCTTGGAGTTTATTTGGAAGTTATGCCCAATGACCTTTGTAAATATTTGATTGTTAACTAGAATATAATGACTTTATATTCACCAAAAAATTACATTGCTTATTATATGCAATGATTATTTTTTCATTGAATTGCAATGTGCTAGATGGGATCATCATTCCGTGATTTTGTAAAAGTTAGAATTGAGTACCTAAATTAATCTTGATTCTTATTAAGTAGATGTTGTTTAGTATTTAGGGATAAATAATAATTGCATATTTTTTTTCATATTTAATATTAAATATGAATATATATAGAGAGAGGGGTCCCGAGGGTTAGCTCAACTTGTTGTTAAAAAACCTTTGTTATTGAGAGGTCACAGTTGAATATTAAAAAATATCATAATAAATATTCCTTTTTAATGTGCTTCACAAACACTCGAACAAAGGGACCACTTCTTGTTGGCTCTACCACATAGTTTTACCTAAGAGTGTCACAAGAATTGACGCCATGACCTCTCAATAGCAAAGGTGATTTAATAACAAAGACTCCACCAATTAAACTGTAACAACCCCTGGTTGATTTCCTATGTAAATAAAAATAAGACCAGGGTGATGGGACACATATTCCATGTTTGAATATTGGGTAAAACATAGTGATGGGTATCACTGATGTTTAATGAATGAATATGGAAATTGGCAAAGGAATTAACAAAGGTAAAGTGACATTAATTAACAATTTTTTATGAAAATAAAGGAAAATGGGAGAAAAGGGAGATGAAGGGTCACAAATTTGCATGAGAAGGAAATCAAAGGAAAAATGAAGGAAAATGAAGAAAATAGAGGCCTCAATGATAAAAATGCTTATGAGGTTAAGTTTAGAGCTTTTGGTAGTTGAGATTTTGCTGGTTAGATTTTTTCCAGTTCAGTTTTGGAGCTCTCTTCTATTCATTCTCTCATTCCCTCATTCTCTTGCACACTTTAATTATTATTGGAGAATTCTTGGAGCATTTTGTCATACACTATATTTGGAGAAATAAGGAAAAGGAAAGAAGGAAAGAACAAGGGAATATATGTTTCAACAACTAGAGCTAGATTGTTTTGCAGGTAATAGGTTGCATGTGTGATCTCCTTGTTGATTTATGGATGCATGGTATATGCATGTGATCTTTTCTTTATGTGTTTTCATTGGAATGGAAGATTTTCTGGATTGACAATGGTTTTAGCCTTGTGTTGATGATGTTGGACCCACCAACATTCAGGGGATCTCCCTAGTATGAATTCCCAACTATACCTCACATCGTTTGGTGTAGGAGTCCCATCCAGTGCGATGGTCGGGTTGCCATTATCTTAGGGATTTTCCTTAGCTCTTGTTGTTTAACACATGAGAGTGTTATGATTGTAACTTCAAGAAAGTGAGATGACTGTGCCTAGTGAGTGCTTAATGTAACTTTGTGTCCGGGTTCTCTTACTTTCAAAAGGGGGAGGTAAAGTGAGCCTCTTGATGAGAGGGAATAGTCCCAACCAAAGAACAAAAACATGCGAACCAATAAGGGTCTATCCAACATCTAATGGAATAGTCCACAGTGGATGTGGTAATCGTGAAAACAAAAGTTCAAGGGAAAACACGTACATTGTCTAGCGGAATAGTCCACATGGGGTGATAGTCGTAAAAACCAAGAAAACAAAAAGATGGTATGAAAAATTTTCGATGGAGTAGTCCACATGGACGAGACAACATTGATAAACAATATAACACATCTTCAACAATATGAGTACTAAAATAACCGAAGTAGTTAAACTATCTTAGTAAAGGTTAAGCAAATATGCATTACAAACGTTTAAAGAATAGTCTTGCAAATGAATACAAAACATGCGTGAAAATGTGTTGGCCTAAGACAGGCTTCTGAATTAAGAAAAAGATCCAAGACACATCTATACACCATACCTCACTAGTCCTAGTAGTGGGACATTGGTGCCACTCCTTGCTCCTCAAAGAACATACTACACACTCTCAAGGCTATGTGGGAGGAGCCAAGGTGAAAAGTACTTTGCTCATATAATGAGGGGGTATATATAGCCAAGGGGGTATAACTGACCCTTGTGACTCTTCGAATTCCCTCATGACTATTTTACTTCTTATGACATTTCGAATTTACATGACTCTTCAACTTCATATGTGGATCTCTTGGACTTCAACTTTACATTACATTAACTACAAAAAGTATGGCCCATAGTAGTGATGTGGCCGAGACAACTCATGACACAACTCGACATGACACAGCTGGCATGTATTGGCTGAATATGGTGTCTATGTCGAGCTGTTGTGATGCTAAGCGATGATATGCTCTCGATTGTAACATGTCTTCACCTCTGCATGGTAAAGTGCATGGGGTATTCAATGGTCTTGGTATTTTCTTAATGGTGCATGTGTATATGTCCCTTTCACTCGCTTTCTCAATGTGCTTCATGCGTTCGTTCGACCACGATCAAGTATTCTAGCATGCACTGCTTTTCCATCCCATTTTTTGTCGCACCATGTTTCATCGATGTAACTATTCTTTCGATTGCTCATGATGCAATGACATAAAATCCAAAAATCTCCTAGTCTAACATGGTGCATTGTTTTCCATTTCGTAGGTGACTGGGAGAGGGACAAGGCACTGAAACTGTTTAGAGCATGGCATAGGTTGGGATGCGATGTTCCAGAGCACTATCAGGAAAAACTGTTAGATATCACTAGGAGGCAAATTTGCACAATTCAGGATAGCAGTGACAACTATGGGGAAAACCCATCTAGTTGACATAATTGCATAGTTTCTAGGAGGAATGCTAGGTAGGGTGTTAGGGGACTGTTGGGCCAATTTGTACAATTTTCAAGGGGACCACCGAGTAGGTCATATGGCTAGGATCTGTGTATTTTCTCCAGGGAAGACAGTGCAGGCAACAAGAGGCACTGGTAGAAAAATATGTGCAGTTTTTCAGAGAAAGACAAGGTCGAGCTGTAAGAGTTGTTGGTAAAAATTTCACAATCCTGGGAGATAGTCCAGGCCCAGACATAATTGCACAATTTTTGGGATGGTTATAGAGTGGGATAGAAGGACCAATGATAGCTAGATCTGCGCAGTTTTTTGAGTGAGAGTAGAGCATGCCAGCGGGGAATCCTGCTTGTTAGATCTGCGCTATTTCTGGGTTGATTGCAGAGCAAGGTAGAAGGGTAGGTGATAGACAACTCTGCACAATTTCTGGGCTGATTACAGAGCAGGACAATAGGGAATCTTGCTTGGTAGATTTGCACAATTTCCTAGGACAGTGCAATGACAGGCAGAAGAGGCCTATCCCACATGTCTTCGCAGTTTCTACAGGCAATGCAAGGTAGTCACGATGGAAAATTTTTATGCAGATTTGGAGATTAGTACATCCCTGGGTCACAACTCAAGTCAATTTTTTCGGTTGAGTAGCGGAAGGCTTAGTGGGAGATCTTGCAGGAGGTACAGTCTGGATTGGGTTCTTGGACAAATTTTGCGCAGTTATGGGAGATAGTGAGTTGGCTCACCTCCATAATTACACATTACAGGCTGCCTGGAGGATAGCCTCAAGCTTTGCACAATTCTGGGCAGTAGTGCAAGGTCACCGACATTGGGTCCAGTTGACAGAGGGTTGTCTAATCGATAGATTTTCATAAAAATTGACTAAGTGTGAAAGCAAGTGTACTTGTGCACACATGACAATGTGATCACACACTTAGCATGATTCGATGACAAGACACCTCAAATCAACAAGACAAAACATGCTTAGTGAGACTGACTCAAAGGTTAAGAGCGGCAAGAGTGACAATTAAGATATGTCTTCAAATGACCGTGATGACACTTGCATGACAATGTTTACAAATTTTTGTGTGAGTGTGACCGATGTTGAGAAATAGAAAACAAAGAAAACCTTCAAAAATGCCAAGACAAACTCGCAAGCATGATATAGTTATCAACATGCCAAAAGATGATTGGTGGTCGCTCAAGCAAAGGGTTGTGAAATCTCATCAAGAGCTTATGGGATGAGCCTGATTGTTTGCGGCCATCAAGGGGAAAAGCCAAGGAAGGCTCCAAAATTTGGATGCAGGCAAATTTTTTGGAAGATGTTGCAGTCACTACAACACTTGGTGACACACTGGTTGAATATCAACTTCTCTATTTCGGTTCATTTGTAGCATAGGGCCTTGGCCTTCCAGGGAGTATTGATTTGTTGTGTAGATTACTTTGGCTTCCCCACTTACCCAATGGATAGACATGGTTCACCTTGTACCAACTCAGTCAAACACAAAACAATTTTCAGGTAGATCAAAGTTCTTCAAAATTGGGAAGGGTAGTTTGGTTTGTGAGCTTAATATTTGCAGAGTATAATTTTTCATCTCTAGTGTTGCTCCACTGCTAGCAGGCCTTGATAGTACCTTGGCAGAGTCATTCAGGAACATAAGAATTTCTTCACTGACAACGAGCCTGGTCTATACCCCGGTGGAGTTGCATGCTTCACCTCTCTGCACAGGAAGCCTTTCTCTTCTTTTGCCTTTGTATTTTTTGAAAGAGTACTGTGCATAGCTACTTATTTATTTTTGGGGTGAAAGAGGGATCCTGACTTATTGAGAGAAGAAGAGGTTGTTAATTCAGAGAAGCATGTAAGATCTCTAATTTAGGTTTGCTCGTTTATGTTTTTCCCCTTCTCTGTTTCTACTAGTTGGACTAAGCTTGAACACACAGAGCAGAAGAATGAGTACAAGCATGGGGTTTCTTAGTTTGGACACAGGTTCATGGTGTGACCATAGCTTCCCTAACAAACGGATTGTATTTCCTATCCAGGCTTGATTGGCCAAAAGTTACAACCAAGCATAAAGAAAATGGACACATGAGTGGCCAAGTGCTGCAATGTCATAAGACTCTTTAAATTCAACCACATAATTATTCAAAAGCGAAAACACAGTATAGGACAACACTTAATTACAAAAAAAAAAATTACAAGAAAACTAAAGCAAAGCAAAGCAAATCAAAACAACAAAGTAAAATAGCAAAAAAAAACAGCAAAGAAAAGGAACAAAGCAACAATAAGCATACTATGTACATAAGCGGGGCACGACCCCAAATCATTGAAAATAACACTTTAAATCTTGGCTATTGACAGGAAGGTTTTCAATCCTCCTGTCATGTGATTGCAAGTGATACATCTGTTGTCCAAGTTTTTCATGAACTGTGGATGGGCCAATCCATAGAGACTAGAACTTCGGGTGTTTGCCTTTGTCTTCGTGGGGTTTATTCCACTTCAAGACTAAGTCACCCAAAACAAAGCTAGTGTTCCCTACAGACTTACAATCGAACCATATCTTGATACGGTTTTGGTGGAGTGAAATTTTTTCTTTTTCTTTCATCCTTTCTTCCTATAACTTGTGTAATGTGTCCATCCTACGCTGAATCAATAGACATGGCTTGCCTCAGGATTCTTGGGATAATTGGAGAGCAAGCAAGTAGATATTGGGTGGAAGGATGAGTTCTTTTTTGTATACAAGGAAGTGTGGAGATGTGTTTAGAGAGGGCTTGGGTGTAACTCGATCAACCCAAAGTGAATTCACTAGAGTAGAATTCCAATTTCATTGCTAAGAGTAAATGGTATTTTTTATAATGCGAATAAGATTCTTGATTGCTGATTTGGAAAGCCCATTTCCTTGCGGGTAGTAGTTAGCTGAATGTTTAAGAACAATACCACATTGAAATGAAAAATCATACAGTTTCAACGAAGAAAAGTATGGTACATTGTCAAAAACAACTGATACCAGAACGCCAAACCTCAAGATGATGTTCTGCTGAAGGAAGATGATGACTCCCTAGCCGTTCACTTGTTTGAGCAGAAATGCTTCCATCCTCCACGTGAAGTAATCTGTAGCAGTTAGAATGTAACGTTTTGTTTTGATGAATAAGGGAAGATTTCCCCAATGATGTCTAAGCCCCACTATTGGAATGGTTCCTCCACTGCAACATGTTGCTAACCTTCAAGTTCTGTCAGGGCATTGCTAACAGGCCGAGCACTTGCGAGCATAATCATGTGCATCTTTAAATAGTGTGGGCCAGTAGAAATTGATTGTCATGACTTTATGTGTAGTTGTGTAACCCGCGAAGTGATGTCTGTCTTGTCCTTCATGCATTTCACGTAACACTCTCTCTAAGTCTTATGCCTCCAGGCACCTGAGCAAAATTCCATTGTTGTTCTTTCTGTAAAGCACTCCATTAACCAACTGGTAAGATAAGGTTTTGAGGCAAAGTTTCCTCTTGTGTCGCATGGAAAAGTGAGATGGCATGGTGTCGTGCTCAAGGTACGGGTACACTTCTTCATACCAAGAGTTTTCGTGTGATGTGGGTGGTGCTCGCTCTATATTGTTCATGTCGATTTGTTGCCCCCAATCGACGAGCTTTTCTTCTTCCTCTTGCACATGTACTGCTTCTATTGCAAGTCTATAGAGACCATGACCCTTGACAGTGTGAACTGAATTGATATCAATATCATACTCTTGCAGTCTTGTTGTGCAGTTCGTATGTCTTTCACCCAACTCTTGTTGAACGAGCAATGCTCTAACTACTGGGTGTGGCACAAAGACTATGCAATGGTTTTATAGTAGGTATGGTCTAAAATTTTTAACCTTATTGTATACAACAGATGCTTGTTTATCCATTGTGGGATAGTTGAGCTCGGGTCCCTGGATGCTCACGCTCATGAAGGAGATGGGACATTTGT
The DNA here is from genome assembly GCA_000404065.3 of Pinus taeda. Classification (NCBI taxonomy): domain Eukaryota; kingdom Viridiplantae; phylum Streptophyta; class Pinopsida; order Pinales; family Pinaceae; genus Pinus; species Pinus taeda. The sequence continues at coordinate 34,002 of APFE030822686.1, read as the reverse complement.
TGTTCAACTCATCCTTTTGTGTGAGCACTTTAGCGAGTGAGTTATCGGAAGTGAATGTATAAAGCAAGAAATCTTTGTTGAAATCTGGGTTGTACAACGCAGGTGCATCTGCTATTGCCTGCTTGATACGGGTGAACATATCCTTTTCCTTCTTCCCCCAGATATAGATTGCATCCTTTTTTATCATGTCTTGGATGGGTTTGACAATCTACACATAATCTAAGATGAACTTTCAGAGGAAGTTGATCTTCCCCAAGAAGGACTTCATATCTTTCTTTCTGATTTGGTGAGGAGTGTGATAGTCCAACCTTGGTTCGGATCAAACTTGATCCCACACTTGGCAATGATATGCCTAAGGAGGTTCCCCTAAGACACTGCAAATACTCTCTTCTTTGGATTCAAGGATATCCCCTACTTTAGACATCGCTAAAATGTCTTCTTGACATGGTGTAGGTGGTCTGACCGCTTTCTGAAAAATAATGGCATGTTGTCAAGGTAGACCACCACACTCTATCTGATGAGCCCATGAAAGGCGATTTCCATAGCACGATGAAAGCTTACACTTGTGTTTACAATTAGCATTCTTCAGTAAGCGAATGAACCCCACTTGGTACGGAAATTAGTTTTAATTCTATTAGGTTTTGCTACCAGAACCTGGTTATATTCAGAAAATCCATCAACGAGAGAGAACAATTGAGCTCTAGATACTATATGCAAGATGTGCTCCATAGACGACACAGGGTAGTTTTCTTTGTCTGAGGCTCTATTAAGATTTTGGAAATCTACGCATAGGTAGATCTTCCCAGACTTCTTCCTTACAGGAACTAGGTTTGAAACCCAAATAGAATGACGAACCTTGTATATGATCTGAGCATCCAACAATTTAGTCAATTATTTCTGTATGAGGGTTCAAGTGAATGATGGAATTTTCTGAGTTTCTCCTGAAACGGCTTGACCCCTGCTTTGAGAGGAATGATATGTTGGATTATTCACGTGTCATATGTTTTCAAGTCATCGTATGTCCATGTGAATACATCCTGGTACTATCTCAACAAGCAGACAAAGGCTTGTCGCTCCTCCAGTGTGCAACATGTACTGAGATTTACAAATTTCAGATCTCACTCTATTCCCAAGTTAATCTGTTTGTGCATCAGTGTAGAACTGTGGGTTTTGGTGTTCTTGGGCCCTTTGAAGCGGTTCTTCACATCAAAGAGTTTCTCAAGTGAAACCACACCCTTGGGGATGTGGTTTCCTTTGTTGTCATAAGTTTTTTGTTGTAGAGACTACTCATGCACGTCTTCTTCTATTGTTGTATATTTGAAGATGTGAACGTTGGACATAAAATGCAACATCTATTCATCATCATAAAAAACAAGCAAATTTGTAATGTTGTCAGGGATAGACGGTTTATACAAAATTCCAACAGTAAATATATCCCTAAGTGGTGTCATCCTAGCAACTGCATTTTCCAAAGAATCTGCGGCTGCATTGCACATTCTTCGTATAGATATGATATTAAAAACTTGGAAATTATAAATAAGTTGCCATACTTCTTGCTGGTAACCCTTAAGACAAGGTGAGACATAATGTATGTTGTTACGTACCTACCATACCTCAATCTCTAAATCTCCTACCACTTTCAACATAGCAACATTGAGGTTGAGGGCTTTGTGTAAACCCAAGACAAGTGCTTCATATTTAGCAGTGTTGTTTGTGCACTCAAACTCCAAGCGGCTTGAGACTAAATGTTTTCTTTTCCTTGGGTCGATCAAAACACAATGGCTTTAGAGCCATCTTATGTTTTGGATCCATCAAAATAAAAGGTCCACAAGTCATTTGTACAAGGATCGCTCTCCATGCTAGTACTGCTAACACTACTGCTACTACTATTACAAAGTATTGTACAAGTTTCATTTTCACCAGTTAGGCAAGGAAGGAGACCCAATTGTGTATCTGGTGGTTGGGGTTTGGCTGTGCAAGATAACAACCCAGCTACATTTCCAGAAAGAAATTTCCAAACAAAAGTTTTGTGAAAGCCAATGGTTAATTATGACCATCTAAGGGAGTAACGTTGTGTTTCATATACATCTCGGACAACACTTGAATCTGGTTGTTTCTGCCCCAGTAAAGAAGCCATAAGTGTGACCATTATGTAGGAAAATATCCTTGCACCTTGCTAGACCATTCTCTATTGAGAAATAAGCCATATGCTTCCGGGATGTCCACGATCACAATTTTGATGCACTAGTGAACTCGTCTGTCGGATGATAACAGGATGATCACATCCTAGAGTTCACCAATGGCTTGTACACATGTTCGATCAAGTTGGATGAGCTGTGCGGCTGTATTGCTCCATTGCGCATTTATGTGCTTATCAATGGAGAGTGGCTTGACATTGACTAATGTGCCAAAATGAACCAAACATTTGTGGAAATTGAAGTTGAATATTTCAAATGATAATGAGAATGGTGGGTAGAGCAAGTTCACTTCTTCCATATGAAGCGTGTTGAGGACAAATGTGAGTGATTCGGGATACTCACTTGGTCCCTTGTTGGAATAGGCAACATTGTTTGTGGAAGTTCACCCCAGTGTGTGAAAAATAATATCCCGTTGACCATGAGTTTGGTGATTTTGTAGAGAGATATGTTCGCACAGGTATTCTTCATGTCTTCAACAATATTATAGTCTAAAGCGGGAAGACTCATCGAGTTGTCCAGGGGAAGAATTGTGTTTGTATTTTCCAGTGGAGTGTTTTGAAGTGAGTTGCTCATGGACATACCTTTTGCTGGAGATATCTTCCCAAACATGCTTTGTGTTTTCTGTGTTGAGGATGTCATTGGATCAATTTTTTTCTGATAATTTTCTTGAACTTCTCTTTTTCTATCTCAATCACAATAGGAGCCCCTTGACTTCTCAAGTTGTATCAACCGTTCTATTTTGGGGGCTCCTTCTTAGTAGTTGCTTTCTTCTGGGCAATGTTTAGACATTTGTACATGTTAACCACGTGCCTATAACTTGAAGCTTCATCAGATGTAGCATCTTCTTTTTCATATTCATCTTCCGAATGAACTTTCTCACTGGCGTTAAAATGATCATTCATCCTTGAAGCCACTATTATGAAACCAGCTCACAAAATGATAGAAAAGATAGATCAACGCGTTAAAATTCAGCCTCTTTGAGGGAGAAACCTCCTTTACATTACATAAATGAATAATTCTTGGATGATACAAATAACAAAACCTCCTTTATATATATAGGAGTCTAAGGGGTCACAATATAACCAAGCCGGCTTAACAATAATAATATAGAGGCACAAAAATAACAATAGAGGGATTCTATGGGGCACAATAATAACAATATGGGGACAACAGGGGCGCAACAATATTAATAAGGGATACAAATACAATAGTAATGTGGGAATCACTAGTATTATAGGGACCTAACATGCCCCTCTCCTTCAAAAAATTGTTGTCCTTAACGCTTGAGTAGTTCTGGATGCTTATGTATAAAATTCTCATCCTCCCATGTGGAATCTTTAGCGGATAAAATTCTCATCCTCCCTATGATCTATGGAATGGATAACTAATAAACAAGGAGCATACGAAGCTTATAATATAAAACTTCATGATTACCCTCATGGAAGATGCACCATCTGAACCAAAACCAACAAACTTCATCAAATATAAATCCATTTATGCTAAAAGAGTTCTCATTAGATCCTACACACATTGAGATATTCCATCCTTTATTTGAAGAAAACATATAAAATTTGTTAAAAATTGACCTGTACCTCCATTCGTCAAATATGTAATATAAACAATCAATTGGTGTTCCATAATTTGATCAGTTCTTTCATTAACTAAAATTGAGTAAAATGGGCTATGTAAAATCTCCTCTTTTAGTTTGTTCCAATACACCTCTTTATAAATTGAAGAAAATCTTTTCTTGGTGTTGTATTTGTATATGCAAAATATTCATCTATTAGAGGCACGTGTGGAGTGCACTTATACCTATTCAAGTCACATATTGACTTATACATTTCTAAATATAAATAATGTATAACAACAAAATACATGTCTTCAACCACTGATATAATTCTCCCCTTCTCAACATCTACCGTTAGTTCTACATGTTTAGTGATTGGAATATTGCTTCATTTGCTTTTTCCTTCCAAAAGTTGTAAAAAACAATTATGAGCTTTTGATTATGCATGGCCACTTAGACCACTAGCTTGAAGAGGGGTAGTTTTTTTTTTTTTCAAATGGAGTCTCGCTTTTAAATTTAACACATCAAGAACATTTTATCATTTCATTACCATTACAATATTTTACAACACAAGCACATGGAAATCTTGTATTTCATTTAGATATGAATATTATTTTGTGTTTTTGTGATGGTTTTTCTCTTTCAACAAGCTCTACACTATTTTATTCATCATATTCATGTAGATGAGCATCAAATTCATTTTGAATATTACATGGCTGATTAGAATGTTGTGTAAGGCCAAATGATTCAACAATTGGCAATTGCATTTTATCCTTCTTAGGATGACCAATAGGGGAAATGTTTCAATATTTACACGTATTAAATAAATAAAAACAATAGAATAAGTAAATACATAAATTAAAAATCCCTTAGAAATATTGAGATAGAAAAAATTCAACCTTATCATGATGCCATAGGATTTGAATATAGATTTCTTGATAGGTTATGCATTGCTTTGTTGAATTATGTTTTGTAACATTCAAGGAAACTTGTAGCTTTTTGATAGAGAACAAATATTTCATGAAAATTGGTACTTATACAAGCAATTCGTATGGATTTAAGCAACGAAGAAAAACAAGAAAGAGTTTGAATGAGATCGGTATAGTTGTGGGGTCCATTACCCTCGGTATAAGATATATATTCTTTTGATAGTTGGTACAATCATATAATTATGACAATAAAAATTTACACCATTAACAATGTAGAAAACAACTCCAACACCCATGTCTGGGATGAAAGGATGACAAGCAGTTGCATTCAGGGTATCTAACAACAATGTTGATTTCCTAGGTTGTGGATTCTATGGTGCCAAGGATACATTGCGTGATCATGAAGGATGCCATTACTTCAAGGAGTGTTGCATTAAAGGATCCATAGAATGAGAAACCAAATGCTAATGAAGATATGAGGAGGATGATGAAGAATACCTTATAGTCTAGCGTCGAACAATACTTTTACTTCTGTGGATGATGGATTGCAATTCAAATGAAAATGGAAAAAATGAATGTAGGGAAAGAGCGCTCAAGGATAATCAGGGAGGAGCGAGAGCACATGCAGAATTGTTGAATGAGTATTCAATGTGCTCAATCACCCTGTGTTAGGTGTAATAGTACCATGACTAGTGCATGCTTATTGTTGCAAGTTACATCATGTTGGCGTAAGTTGGGGGCCTCAGGAAATTTCCCCAAATCATGACATAACTATTAAATCGTATGAGGTCATCTAGACTTTGACTAGTCTCTTCTATGAAACTGTCACTAGTGAGAGTGATTTATGTGCTAGTCTAGACTCGAAATTATTGTAAACTTAAAAAAGTATTAACAGTTTATTAAAAATATTTCTCTTCTTTTGAAATATAGAAATTCAATCTAACCTTTGTAATGACAAGTGATTTTGATATTTTAATTTTTTTTTGAAGTGTAATTTTTTTTAGCCCTTTTAGAAAGGGCGGGGGCACAGGAAGGGTTCAATTTTGAGCGCTGTTAACATCCATTTCATATTGTGATATTTGTATTTGAATTATTTTTCTTGTAATTGGATATTTAAAAATCATGTTGCCCCATGTTTTAAATTGGTTTTATTAAAATAATATTTTTGTGAAATATTTGTAATTTGTTTATTAAATAAAAAAAAAAAAATTAAAATAATGAATATAAAATTTATGAATTTTATTCATTGTTTTAAATCTTAAAGAAAAAACAAAATATTATTATAAATTTTAAGAACCGTAAAGTTTTTAATAAATATAAATTTTCCATAATGAATTTGATATTTTGTCCATTAGTCTAAATTTTACGAAATCGATTTTTGTTTATTAGTGTAAGTTTTAAGAAATCTAAACTTTTTAAGCAAGTAGTGAGAAACTTAATTTAATTATGTAGAGAGACATTTTGACTAAGCTAATTATGTACTCAAAAGCTTTTTTGTTTTTATAACCTAATCATTTACTCAAAAGTTTTTTTTTTGTTGTTGTTATAAGATTGCTTAAAATTTTTAGACATGATAGTAGTTTCATTATGATGCAAGCTTTAATAAAAGGAATTAATAATTTTCCTAACCAAAATTTAAAGGAATACAAACTTTAAATCAATAGAATCTCTAACTTCTAATAAGGAAAATATATCCAGCATAGCATTACAAACTTTAAATCCACAAAATCTCTAACTTCTAATAAAGAAACCCATCTAACCTAACATTCTAGATTTAGATCTTTCTTTGTGCATATTCTTCCATTAAAAATTAAATTATAACTTACTCCGTTATCAAAAATCAATGATAACATCATTCAATTATACATTTTTTTTTATTATAATAATGATAAGTTATCATTCATATTATACTATATATAATATTTTATAATTTTTCATTGTAATAAATTTTATTCTTTTCAAAAAATACGCTAATAAAATTTTATTATTTTTTTAAAATTTAATTATATCTTTAAAAATATTTATATATTTAAATATTTGATATAATATTTTTAAATATAAAAGATAAAATATTTTAAATATTTATATCATTTAATTAATCTACTATATAACCTTTTATTTAATATTTTTATAATAATGAACTAAAAGCTTTTAAAATTATTTTTAAATAACTATTTTTTATTATAGTATAATTTCACATTCATTTATTAAATTATAAAAGAATATTTAATTTCTTCATAAATTTAATGTTATTTTTAATTGTTAAACGAAATATTAATGAGAATAAGTGAAGAATTTTAGGAATTTTTATGAACTTTTAATGTTGAACTAAGTATTAATAGCTATTTGAAACTAATTTGGAGGTATATTGGAGGCTATGGTTACACAAGTTTTTAACTCTCTTCATGCCACTGTTTACTTTGTTTCAATCAAAGTACTCATGCCATGGAGTGGAAAAAGGAAACAAGGCTATCTTTCACTCATAGTCTGGTTTCAACCACTCACTCTAAATGTAGGGGATGTATCTCTCACTATCTTCACGGTTTGTTTGACCTCAAAGGGAGCTTGCGAGCAGATTATTTGGTGGTATCATCTTCTTGTATTGGTATTAGCCCCATTCTGATTTCCTGCATTGTATATCTCTTCGTTTTTTGAGAAAAGTGTGTGGGGGTTATGTTCAAAAGAATGAGTGTTTTTTCAATGGGATTTCCTTCGGCCCATGTCTACTTTTTCTTAGTCTCACATGCATGCTCTATATCGAACACAACAAAGGAGGCAACTATGGCGCCTGTGCACCCTTTGGAGGACCTCGTCATGCAGCTTCTCTCCTTTCGCCTCAGTTCAAGGCTCCAAAGCCACTGACAAAGAATAATCTAAAGCTTTCTTTTCAATTTTTTTATTAAAAACACGTGCATGAAAACCTCGGAGTTTCGAGTTAGAGAAAATTTTCTATCTTTTCTCTCAATATGCTTATTCATGGAAGATGGGGCATGTTTGCATATTTGCATAGTTACAATTTGAAGGGAAGGTTCTGCAATATCCCCTTCAACTTAAGGATTATAGATTTATAGGAAACTTAAATTTCATTCTAAAATTAAGGCTTCTTGGGGGTGCTAATGGAGTTAGGGCTTCAAATGGAACCTTTGTCTCTTTCAAAGATGTAATCCAAAGCAAGACCTCTACCCCGACAAATGACAACCAATATGTTTGAGGCCCCTATATTGTAGAACAAATGGTGAAAGCTCCAACCATGAATGTAAACCTCCTTGACATATCTTTCCTTTTCCTTGTTCTTCAATCAAAAGAAGTTATTTGTAGATTCAATGGCTTATGGCCTAAACCTAAAGCTTTATTTTAGTAGATTTTCTCCTTATGCATTATGAACTGTAACATATACATTTTCTCAAGGGTTTTTTCATAGTCCAATTTGAGAAAAAGAAGGATCTGGATTATGTTCTAAATGAAGGGCTTTAGTTTTGGAGTAGAGCGAGGCCATTTATCACTCCATGGTTCCCTGAGTTTGATGCGAACACTATGGTGGTCTCCACTATTTCAATTTGGGTGAGGCTTTCAAACCTACCCCTTCCTTTTTGGCATTATAAAGTACTTGAAGATATAGGAAAAGACTTTGGAAAAATTCAAAAGAATAGATATGGAAAGAACAAAAAATGGCCTCTTCACATATGCCAGAATATGTGTGGAGATATATCTTAGCAAAGGACTCCTAGATCATATAAATTTGAAACACAATAACTTCCAATGGTCACAAGTTCTTAATTATGATAACATGAAATTCGAATGGTGTGTATGCTTCCAAATAGGTCATTTACAAAACTCATGTGAACAGGCAAATAAGAATCCTAAGAAGAAGAAGAGAGTCTAATATACCAAAAGAGTGGCAGTTTTGAAAGCATCATCCTTCTGAGGATGAAGAAGAAGATAACAAGGAAAGTCAAACTGAAAAACAAGAAACAAATGTTACATCCTACCAGTGAGACAAACTGAATGGGGACACTATGGCTCAGTTAGGAATGATCAACATTCAATAGACAGTAATGGATCCTGAGGACTATCTGAAATTAGGTGGAATTGGGAGCACAAAAAGGGAAGATATCTTAGAGAGCTTAGATTTTGAAAAGGTAGTCCCACATGTGGGACAAGAATTACTTTTGGTTTTTGTTGAATCAAATTTCAATAATTGGCAAAAAATGCAAAAAATAAAAGAAGATAAAGAAAATATTAGTCCTAGTTGTGAGCGATAGTTTTAGTTTCTCTTTTGTTGTTATTTCTTGGCACAAGATCTATGATTTGTAATCATTGAAAGAACTCCCTTGTTCACTTGTGCGTTGCAACCTACCCTTTCTCCTTATCTTTCTCCAATAATTCTGCCCATACTCTCTGTGGAATTGTGTGGCAACTTCTACCAAACTTTTTCTGTTGGAAGTTGTCCTCTTCGTTGGTCTTTATTTTCTCTTTTGTTGTTATTTCTTGGCACATGATCTATGGTTTGTAATCATTCAAAGAAACCCATTGTTCACTTGTGAGCTGCAACCTACCCTTTCTCCTTGTCTTTATCCTACAATTCTGCCCATACTCTCTGTGGAATTGTCTGGCAACTTCTACCCAACTTTTTTTGTTGGAAGTTTCCTTCTTCCTTGGTTCTTTGTAGCAATACCTTTCTCACACTCTTTCTTTGGAGTGCACCTTCTCCTCAACTTCCCTAGTTGTTTGGTTGTTGCAATTCTCATCTTTCTCACTTCTCCTTTGAGAACTATTTTTCCACTGTTCTCCTTTCCTTCTTTCTACAACACTAACCTTTGCTGCTAATTCTTTGTCACAGTTCTTGGTTTATTTTATACTCTTCTTTAGCCTTGTTGTCTAGCTGATATCACCTCTTCTAAGGATTTACTTCATTCTATAAAATTCTAGCTTCTACTTCTTTCTTGTCACTATATTAATGGTTGTTTCATGTTTTTCATTTCAGTAGTTCACTGTGACAAAATTGTCTTATGGCCAACATACTGTAGGAATTTACAGGGTAAGTTTCTCAGACAGAACACCAAAAGGACACCGCTCACAAACAGATCACATATCAATACACCAGTATTTTGACGTGGTTAAAACCCTCAGAGTGGGAAACAGTCCACGACCTGCGCCAACGTGGCTACTACAGGCAATTTATTAATAAAAGAATGAAAATTTACATAAGCTTCTCTCATGCACGGTTAACCTACAAATGACCCTCCATGCGCTTTTAAATAGAATTCATGGACCAATCGGGTGTCAAGCCACGGATCAAGTGTCGGTAATACCGAGGAGAGAATGAACCGTCGGATCACTACATATCGTGACCGTCGGATTGTAAGTTACAAAATGTACAACGGTAAAGAAACACACTTTACCTAACTCTA
>APFE030822681.1:3770-20780 GCA_000404065.3 Pinus taeda | reverse complement strand
TAACTGCCATGGACCAAAGGTACTTTTCACATGTACGCGCTTTTACTGAATCCAACCTGCGTGTACACGCTGATTCTCCTTGATGAACCTGTGTATATCTCTTTCTTGTCCTGCTGTACTGAGATCTGTCCACTGATTAAGTTGCCATCACCTGTACCAACCTCTGAGCACCTGTACCAACCTCTGAGTGAGTTGCCATCAAGGACAACGCTTGAAACATAATGCCAACGCTTGAAGAGACCGCCTGTGTATTTCCTTTGTAACTGACCCATTCTCCTTGCCACGCTGTAAGCGACTGTTTGTAACAATGATGTGTTACACGTAGAGAGCCACAGAGCCAGATGGCTAAACACAGAGCCACAGGGCTAGAGCGCCAGAGGGCTAGACGCAGAGCCACAGAGCCAGTGAGCCAGAGGGCTAGTCGAAGCGCTGAAGAGTCGCAAGGGAATAGTTCCTCACGATGAGAGGCAGAGGAATGGATGTGGGATCTGCAGAGTCGGGAGATCCCACAAAATTACAGAGAGCACGATTGACAAATAGCACACAGAGGCTGAGAGAGCGCAAGAGTTTTGGATTCACTCGAAAGTCGAGTGAACCAGAGAGCTCAATTGACAGCATCGAAAGGTTGTTGAAGGTCACCGGAAGGTTGCTGAGAATGCATGCAGAGGCCGAGAGAAGCTCGTGAGAGCCAGAGCTAGAGCCAAGAACCAGAGCCAGAGCTGAGAATGAGAGCACCAGAGTCGTAGAGCCAAAGCTAAGAGCAAGAGCACCAGAGCCACAGAGGTTGGAGGCAGAGCCTCAGGGCCAAAGAGCTCAAAGTAGACTTCCAAGAGCCATGATGTCATAATGAAGCTGCAGAATAGCAAAGGGTCAAAATGATCAAGTTGTTGCTGGTGTCCAGAGTGGGCTGAAGATAGAAGAAGGCATTCCAACTACTGTGAGGGAATTCTGAGGGAGTTGGTGCAAGCTAGAGCAAGATCGCGCAGAGCGCTGATTGGAGTCAAGTCCAAATAAGCCTAGATCTATCTGTAGAGTAAGGACAACCAGCGGGATAAGATGGCATTCTAAGCCCATTGTTTCTGTGTAAAGCAATGGAGTTGAGCATGGAGCTTGTAAAAAGATTTCGGCCATAATCCCAGAGAGCCTAGTTGAGTTGACTAGAGCTCACGGAGACATAGCCCAAGAGCTTTGGGTGAACTCCTAATTATATTGTTGCCTTATGTGTTTTCTTACTTGCTGCTTTATTATTGTTATATGTATTCTATATCAGTTTAAGCAAACGAATTTAAGGCACATGATCAGTTAAAAACAAACACAAGCATACACCTATTTTCAAGCATTATTAATTCCACAATTGGTTAATCATAATATCTTGGGAATATTTAAGCTTTGGAAGTGGGAGAGGTTCTTGTAAGTGCGACAAGAAGCCTAGACCCCCATTTCAGATCAGGTGGTATCAGAGCCTAAGATTGGTTAACCCCACCTTCAAGAAGGTGATATCAAAGCTGGTTATACCAGAGAAAGTGGTATCATGAAGCAGAATGCTTGATTGACAGAGCAAAGATTGCTTGTCTGAAAGGTGTTTGGGCAGTCAAGGATTGATTGTCTTATTGATTGTATGCTTGTTGCAAACCGACTATTGTGTGTTTGTAGAGGTGAAGGGAAAGCTATTGATAGCTCAGTCCATGAAGGACAAGAAGGAAGAAGGGCTGAAGGCATTCTTCTTATCCCAAAGGACCTCAAAGTAATCCTTGAAGCACAAGAGGTTTGTTGCAAAAGCTTGCTTGAATAAGCTCTTTATTAATCTTAAGAGGTTGCTTGAATAAGCTCTTTATTAATCTTGTTTGAAGTTCTTTTTTTCATTGGAATAATGACAACTTCTACAATGAGTCCTCAAATTCTTCTTTCTTCACAAGAGTCTTTGATGAAGACATGAAGCAAGACTTGTCCACCATGATGGATATGGTGAGAGAAATGTATGAGGATGGAAGAAAGAGTAGCATACTTAGAGAGCAATTGAATTCCGTGGAGAAAGATAAGCAGTTGCTTTATGACAACTGGCAGAAATGGAAAGGAAATTTCCATGAATGATGTGTTTCAAGATGATTCACATGTTGATGCTAATGTGAGAGGAAAGACCTTTGAAATGGATTGGTAAGAAATGGTTAGAGTTTTTATCCAATTAAGATTGCACGTCTATTGATGCATCTATTTGCATTTCTTTGTTAATGGAATGCAAGTTGCAGGATTTTACCAAGAAGGTGAATGGAAAGTTGAGTAGGAGACTCACTTTATTGCTGCAACATTATATTCAGTTCAGCTTTGAAAGTACACTGTGCTTAAGCGAAAGTTGAAGGATGAAATGCATGCATGAGAATGATGTGCATGAACATAGGGATGTTGATGATTTCCTTGTATTTGAACATGTATGTGTGATTAACTTGAAGGGTTGATTGCTTTGGCATGCATGTAATGCAATATTGACTTCAAAAAAGTTAATTTGGTCTCCAAGATGGAGATGATGATGAAGTGTTTCATCTTTGAAAAAGAGTCCTAGAGGTCTTTTTCTACATGCTTGACTTGAAGGGTCATTTGTTTTAAAGGCATGTTTTATGGGCTTGTTATCTAGTCCATCATTTGTATGCAGATGTAAGACATGAAGGTATTCACAAGATGTGAAATTTGTTTCTTTTGTTGAAGCAGGAGTTTAGGCCATCCAGTTGTTGTTTGTATTTTTGTTGTTGTTAAGAGTTGTTGTTGGCAGCTTTTCAAACAGGTACAAATGAAAATTTTGTGGAGAAGATGTACTTCACAATTTTTTGAGCCACCTTGGATCAATGATCAAGATAGAGAGGTTCAAACTACCTTCTATGACCATCTCAATAGGAGTTCTACATGAAGCCAAGGAGGAAAATAATTCTTCCCAAGAGGACCAGCACATCCAGGAAGGAAAGCGGTCAAAGGCTTTGGTTCAGAGGCACTATGCAAGGAAAGTGTATGGAGGCTGAAAGAAGAGGGTGTTGTTACTCCCATTTACTGTTCAAATCAGTATGTCAGTCTTTTGGAGACCAAAATTTCTTTTAGTGGGAAGGCGTGATCCAAAATGGATCTTGGATAGACTTCTAAGTCTAAAGTGTTCCTCGAAGAGGAAAATGAAAGTCCAAGGGCGCTCCTGGAAATAGTCCCATTGCGTAGATATTTTCATTTTTAATCTACTGCAACTTGAATGGGCTAAAACGGACGTCGGATGATGAAGTTATCGCAAAAAGAAGTTTGTCTTTGTTCCTTTGAAAAGGAGGCAAATTCTTCCAAAAATGGCATAAAAGGCCTTATAGAGGAAAATCGTATCGAAAGGGTTAAGTAGAAGACTTAAGGCAAGGGCAAAAGGAACCCCCGACTGCGACCTCTAACTTATCATATCGGAGGTAAGCGTTCGCCCGATATCGGAACCCCTGGGTTGTAGTGAATGCAATATGCTGATTGCAATTTGCGATTGGAGCCGATAGCGATGATCGGAGATATCGACAGATCGACGATCGGAGAAGGTTGAGGATCATGTCCCTGGGGCGTTGCGACAACAATATGCCAATGGGGCTGATAGCGAAATGTCGATATCGGCGATTGGCGACCGGTAATCCCCGATACCAAAGGGCCAATGCACTACGATATGTCGATAGTGATATGTGATATCGATCGTCCGATCAAGGAGCAGATCAACGGTCCAGATTTAATCAACGATCGTCGATCCCCCATGCCAGGCCCAATGCAATGGCGATAGCAATACGCCGATAAGGGATAGACTTGATGGGTTTATAGACCCAATTTCGTAAATTTTGAAATCTGGGAATTCAGGATTTCTGTGTATTCCCATATATTAAGGTTTTTAGACCTCCCCCCTATGTGATTGCGATATGTGATGGATGGTGGACCCGATAGGGATTATGAGTGCGACTTCATAGATTTTGAAGTCCGGATTTTGTGCCATGTAGTGTATTTCTATGTATATGCTCTGTGTATTGGAAATATGGTTATTTCGCGGATTTTGTCCTGGGAAGAGGTCGCCTGTGTATTTCCTTTGTAACTGTCCCATTCTCCTTGCCACGCTATAAGCGGGCGTTTGTAACAATGATGCGTTACACATAGAGAGCCACAAAGCCAGATGGCCAGATGTAGAGCCATAAGGCCAAAGCGCCAAAGGGCCAGACGTAGAGCCACAAAGCCGGTGAGCCAGAGTGCTAGTCGAAGAGCTGAAGAGCCACAAGGGAATGATTCCTCATGATGAGAGACAGAGGAACGGATGGGGGATCCACAGAGTCGGGAGATCCCACAAAAATACAGAGAGCATGATTGACAAACAACACATAAAGGATGAGAGAGCGTAAGAGTTTTGGAGTCACTCAGAGGTCGAGTGAACTAGAGAGCTCAATTGACAGCAGCAAAAGGTTGCTAAAGATTGCTAGAAGGTTGCTGAGAATGCATGCAGAGGCTGAGAGAAGCTTGTGAGAGCCAAAGCTAGAGCCAAGAGCACCAGAGTCGCAGAGCCAATGTGCTTGATAGACGCATAGCCACCAAAGGTTGGAGGCAGAGCCATAGAGCCAAAGAGCTCAAAGCAGACCTCCAAGAGCCACGATGCAGTAGTGAAGCTGCAGGACAACAAAGGGTCGAAATGATCAAGCTATTGCTGGTGTCCAGAGTGGGCTGAAGACAGAAGAAGGCATTCTAGAGACTGTGAGGGAATTCTGAGGGAGTTGGTGCAAGCTAGAGCAAGATCGCTCATAGCGCTGATTGAAGGAGTCAAGTCCAGAGAAGCCTAGATTTGTCTGTAGAGTGAGGACAACCAATGGGATAAGATGGCATTCTAAGCCCATTGTTTCTGTGTAAACCAATGGAGTAGAGTGTGGATCTTGTAAAAAGATTTCAACCATAATCCTAGAGAGCCTAGTTGAGTTGACTAGAGCTCATGGAGACGTATCCCAAGAGTTTTGGGTGAACTCCTAATTATATTATTGTCTTATGTGTTTTCTTACTTGCTGCTTTATTACTGTTATATGTATTTTATATTGGTTTAAGCAAACGAATTTAAGGCACATGATCAGTTAAAAACAAACACAAGCATACACCTATTTTCAAACATTACTAATTCCGCAATTAGTTAATCATAATATCTTGGGAATATTTAAGCTTTGGAAGCGGGAGAGGTTCTTGTACGGCAAGAAGCCTAGACTCCCATTTCAGCTCAAAACCAAAGTGAGAAATGGCTGATTTGATGATTGTTGCACCAATCTGTGCCTTCCACTTGATGAGATACTCCGAAATTGATTGATTTCGTAGCTCTCTGGTTCTTGTTTCTGTGACTGCTTCAGGTTCCAATATGATTTTTTCTTCCTCGTCAAGTTCTAACAATATTCTTTGAACTGGGAGCTTGTCACCTATAACTTTCTTTAAGCATGAAACATGGAAAATTGGGGGCACCAAGGAAGATGCAGGAAGCTCCAATTTGTATGTCATAGTACCAATCTTTTGCAACAACTTGTAAGGACCATAATACTTTGGTGATAATTTATTATCCTTATTAACTTGCTTGAGGTACATTTGTTTGTATGGTTGTATTCATAAAAATACCCTATTGCCTATATCAAAACTTCTTTCGTTGCGACGTTGATCTACCTGTTGTTTCATTCGATTTTGGCGAAAGTCAGGTTATCCTTTTTCTTCTTCATATGTCCTTCTATCTTGAGAGTTTGAGGAGTGGTAATTCCTGCCAATGCATTATAAGATATGGTCAAATTCATTTCTTTTTTCTCCAGGGTTGGTTCCTAGTGTATATCCTCTTATTTTGACGTTTCTTGATCCTTTTCTTCCTCCTGTTCACAATCATTGTAAAATGATTTCTTCTCAGCACACTTATGACCTTTAGTGTATTTCATCACAACTAGAACAAAGGTCATTTCTCCTTTTTCTTCCAATTGTTGTGGTGTCAACGTTGTAGGTTGTTGAAGGCTAGGAGCAACAACACTTCCATATTTATAATTGTGAGTGGTAGGATTTCTTGTTGCCATAATTTTGCTTTCAATTTTTCTTTACAGCCTGAATGCCTTCTCCAATGAATCAGGTTCCCAAAGACGAACCTCATGTTGAATGTTATCCTTTAAAGTCCCTAAGAAGACATCAATCATCTACTTCTATGGAATATCATTTACCCTTATATTCAATTTTTGGAAGTCCTCAATGTGCTCTACCATTGAACCCTTTGGTTTGAGATTTATCAATTTGCTAAAGAAGGTGTTGCTCTTTGTATCCTCATAATGTGCTACCATTTCCTTCATGAAAATTGACCAAGTGACAAGTGGTTTACGAGAACAAAGCCTTTTATACCATAAAATTGGTTCAGTTCTAAATATAAATATGTAGTACGTACCTTTTGTAACAGTTGCACATCATGTAGATCAAAATATTTCTCCATCTGTAGTATCCATGTTATGGGATCCTTTCCATCAAATTTCCACATATTGATCTTTGGAATATGGTGGGTCTTCAATCGAATGTTAGACTTTATGAAATCATGATTAACATTTATTTTTTTTCTAATCATGAGTTTCCTCTACTACCTTTTCATCATTAGGAGGCCTTTCTTGTAGCAGCTTTGTCCCACTTTCCTTTAAACCTTCCCTGTCTTTCTTCAAATCTTCCATGGCTTTCTTCAAATCTGCTTCCATACCATCGATATTAGCTTCCATGGCACTTATAAAATTATTTATCTTAGCTTCGATTGCATTCTTCAAATCATCCATCCAATTTTGCTTACTAGGTGTTTCTATTTTCTTGATTCGAGTCATTATTTTTCGTGCTTTTAGGAGCTTGATATTTAAACGACTGTAACTCTGCAATTTCAGATCTTCAAGCTTTAAAACTTTTGGCTTGTGGTAGCCCTTTGAGTTCTCTTTCTAACCCCACCAGTATGATCAATATTGGATTCTTCAATATAGGTTTATGCAAAATCTCTGACCTGATTATAGGTTTGTTCAGTAGAGCGAACTTGTACGACCTGCCACGACGTGTCACTGTTTCGACCTTCGGAGCTGAAAAACTACACAGAAAAGTATAATCTGTCCTCTTTTTGTAACTTGTTATGAAATTTCAATCTGATGCTCAGAGAGAAATTTATGATGATTTTCCCAAGGTCACCTATTTGGAATGTAATTCGGGAGTCTGTAAAAACCCTAAATTTCTTGGACCATATCTCTGAAAATATAGTGAAACAAGATCTAAAATTTGGGCCCAAGCTTCACCAAGGTTTCAATTCAAATTAGTTTTAATTTAAGAGTCTGAACCTTCGTAGAAGTAAACTTACAGCGAAAATTCCACGATGACCTGTTTGAGATGGAATTCTGGAGCTTGTAAAAAACCATAACTTCTTGATTACATATCTCCAAAAATATAGCCATATAAGATTTGAAATTCGAACCCAAGGTTCATAATGATTTCGGCTCAAATGGGTTTTTCTTTACCTTCTGAAACGTCGTAGAGAAAAATTTATAGCGAAAATTCCACGATGACATGTTTGGAGCAGTGAAACCCTAGAATCCAAAGCTCTCATACCAAATGTTATGAAACCAGCTAAAAAAAAAATAGAAAAGATAGATCAATGAATTAAAAGTTAGCCTCTTTGAGGGGGCAACCTCCTTTACATTACACAAATGAACAATTCTTGGATGCTACAAATGACAAGACCTCCTTTCTATATATAAGATTCGAAGGGGTCATAATATAATCAGAGCCGACATAACAAAAATAATGTAAGGGCACAACAATAACAATAGTGGGATTCTATGGGGCACAATAATAACAATATGGGGACTACACGGGCATAACAATATAACAAGGGGGTTGCACTAATAACAATAAGGGGTTACACTAGTAGTATAGGGACCTAACACCTACTACTCCTCTCCCAATCCTCTAACTCCCCCGTCAAATGTCTGATCAATGATGGCTCCAACTCCTCCTGCATATTCTCCAGCTAGCCATAAATGCGCACTCCCTATTTGTGACTGAATGGTAGTGTTGTAACACACTCACGGATCTCTTGAAATGCTTATGGAATTGCATCCCTAGGGTGGGCACGAAAGGTCCGTCGAAGGAAAGGTTGAATCTCCCACTTGAGATATTCGTGGCTAAATAGCCGGTTGACTCAACTAAACAACAGAGCAAACAGTCAGGTAATTTCAATTTGCAAGATGTAAGAATGAATCCAAATGAGAGCTTCCTCCTCCTTTTAACTCCTTAGGCCTTCCATGCATCATGTGGGCCCCTCTATCCAACTATTAGACTTCCATCCAAGCCATTCGAATGGCCCAGTTCGAATTCACATGTGGGTGGCCCCCACATTCCACTAGCATCCAAATAAATTCGAATTTCCTCCCAAGTCCCTAAGTCGAAAATGTTGGGTTATTTTCCTTAGCCAAAATTGTGCAAAATTGTGTAGCAACACCCTGTTACAAATGTATTTGAGAAGGGACATGACAGCAGTTTCAGCAAACTAATCTTAAGGAAACTTGGGTATGACTTGATTGCTATTTTGTTTTGACATACAAGACTCACAGTTGAGTCTTTGTCTCTTCTTGCCCATACTAACCTTGTTGCGTAGTTTCCTGCTAAAGAATTTGTTGCCTCTTCATTGTTACCATCTTGCTACTCTATTTTGGAATGAGGTCCAAAACATGCTATCACAACTTTAGCTTTGTAAATCCATGCTCTCTTTCCCTCGTCTCTTGTTGCCCTAACCTTTGACATTTCCTTTGTCCTTTCCTCTTGTTGTCTTATAGTTAAATCTTCTTCTAAAAAATACGAGACCCCTCAAGAGTTGCTTCTTGCTTATAATGTTATATTTATCACACAAAGCTAGGCATGATGACTTTTATGGGCCTGGCTCTCTCACTATTATTCTTACCCGCCCTCCATGCTTGGCATATTTGTATTTATTAAAGGAAATTGTCTTTTAAGAAGTCCCTTGCAAGGTCAAGAGTACATACATTTTTCCCATAGCATTTCACCCATTTAATAATTACGTTTGTTGCTCTATCTTGTCTTTCCTTGCTTTCTCTCTCTTGCATGTTGTCAACCTGAATGTTTGCTTATCCTTCCCTATTAGCAAAATTGCTAATAACTTGAGCCCAAGTTTTGGAAACTTTTGTGGAACCTCCTTTCCTTTCTTCTCTTGCTTTCTCTTCATGGTTATCTATTTGGGCAACCACTTTCCCTTTATCCTAGGATGGTTTCAATTCACCACATGTGTACTTTTCACTATAGATTTCTTCATGTTTTGCACATTTGTCTTCATGCATTGCCATTCTATCTTTCCTATAAAGAAAGCTTCTTGTAGCATTACCACTTTCTCCTTCAAAACTTTATTACTTTCTACTAAAGCCTTATTTTCAATTGTTATTACATGAATTTTATGATCTCTTTATTACTCTTTAGCTTCTAAAACCTCCATCCTCTTCTTTGCACTTAACAATTCTTTCACATAAAAATCAGATGACCACGTGAGAGGTGTGGATGTGGGACTATAGAAGGTGTTAGGGTCCTATAAATATAGTGATCAAGGTATGATTATCTAGCTATTTATCCCATTGGGATGTTGTAAATTATTTTTTCATTTTAAATTGTTTTAGCTTTTGAAAAGAAAAAATAAGAAAAATAGAAAAAATAAAAGTGGAAAGAAAAAAAATTATGAAAATAGAAAAGGAAAAAGAAAAGTAGAAAGAAAGAGAAATTATGAACATAGAAAAAGAAAGAAAAATATAGAAAAAATAAAGGGGAATAAAAGAAAATAAAAAATCCCCAAAGAGGTGGGCTAGTTTAAATGTCGCCATAAGATTTAATTATGATAATGTTGATTAATTAGTAATAAGATTTGCTTAAAGTTCTAAGTAAAAATAAGATGTGATGTTTTATCACTTTCGATAAACCGTTGGTACCATTGAAAGGTGGAGATTGTCCCCACTCGAATCGACGATGGAGGACGATGTTTGCCCTCCCCACTCAAGATTGCGGGACTTAACGCGAGGAAGGGCGGGGAGGTTCTGAAAAACTGTTTATAAAAAACTACCGAAAGATACATGGTAGCTCAACAATGATTTCGGGGGGCATCCCCCCTTTACCACTTACCACTTTCGCCTCGCACCCTGCCCCTTTCGGGACTTAATGAGGGGAGGGGGGGGGGGAGGGTTCTGAAAAATGGTTATAAAAAGTTGTCGAAAGATATGTGGCAGTTTCAATAGTGATTTTCGAGGGCCTCCCCCACTTTACCACTTGCACCCCCCCCCCCCCCCCCCCCCAAAAAAAAAAAAAAAAAATCGACGCTACACCTCGCCCACAACTCCAGCATCACATCTCACGCCCATGCCACCCGTTATCTACCCACGCTATCAATCCACATCCCACCCTAACATCCACGCCATACTACTGTTAGCCATTAAATTATCTTGTCAACAGTCATATGGACTCCAGCTATTAAATTCTTCCGCCCAACATTTAATTCCTTTGATGCGGACGCCCCAAAACGATAATATTTTCGTTAATCACCACCCCCCCCCCCCCACCCCCCCCCCCCCCCCTTCTCGCTTTTAAAAATCCTGTATCACCATGCATTATTTCCTTTCACCATTTTTTTGATCCATGTAGGTTAATACCTAAAGGTTTTCAATTCCACCATCACTCTCTGCAGTAGCATTCCTCTCCTATAACGGATCATTGCAGTCTGGTAATACTATTTTCCAGAGCTTCCATTACAATTGAAGATATTTTCTCATAAAGGAAAGGGAAAAATGGTTTTCGAGAGTCCTATTTTGCCTTCTGTTCATAATTTAGATGAATTCCCTTTGGTGTGAGATTGACTTGTATTAACTTCATAACTGGGAAAATAAAAAATGTATAGACAATAATGATGAGTTGAGTATCTAGGAGTCATTATTACCTAAGTTTATTTTGCCCTAGACTCATGTTTTCCAAGAATTCATTACATGGTGTCATCTTAGGTATCTTCCTAGCTAGCAAGTTGTAATCGCCAAAAATAACAAAATTCTAATCTCAATTGCACCATAAGTCATCTGTCGAGATATTCAGATTAATCCCCAAGATCCCTTACATTCTTTTTCCATTGATTCAGTCATGGAAATATACAAGAAGCTTACCTTCTCTCAATGAGCCCATATCATTGAGTCTTTTCTGCCTGAGAATTCTAAATTGCCCAAACATAATCCCCCATATTATGCTTTTATTTTCCCTAAAATGTCAAGGCAAGTTATTTCTATGGTTACTTGCCTATTAGGTTATCCCACAAATCAATGGGTAGATGAAGTAGTATTACGATTTTTGTTAGTGTTTTCAATTCGCCAGAAGCGACAAGTTATTTTTAACTATAGTCAATACTGATCAAGTGTTATTCATGATCAATTTTTGAAGTTTAAAGTTGAAGGTGCATTCAAACACCAGTCAATCCTCATATATTTTATGTTGTTCTATCAAGCAGACAGGTTCAAATTTCAATTGCAGAATGTGGATGAATAGGGAAGACCACTATCATTCATTGGACTTCCTTAGTTATAAAGAATTCAGAAGAATAATCATTTAGCAATTTTGTAGACCAGTTTTTGCATGTATCTTGTGTCTTCTTAGAAGCAATATTATACCAAGGATTTCACCAGAAATCAAAAGAGTTTTTCATCTTACAGAACAAGCCAATGTTGGAGACCGGTATCTTTACTAGAATTATATAGAAAATTCGAATTTATTGATGTGAAGTACCTCCTTATAGGTTGCCAGTTTTTGTACCAGTTAGAATTTTTGCCTCGGAGTATATTAGGCAAATGTTAAATATGGATGACTTGCATTTTGTGTCAAGAAAGCAAAAAGCACAGTTTAACTAAAGGCACATCTTGGTCCTTACATTGTCAATACCAAAGAAAAAACGAAGGAAGCATATGAATTACTAAAGAAGATGAATTCCAAGCTGAGTTTTACATGGTCTTATGATCCATTAGGGATAAATTCAAAATTGAGAGTTGAGCAGAAGATCACACCATATGCACATACACCTAGACCAGAAATAGAGCAATATGTCAATCAAGAGGAATGGACAAAGAATACACTACAAGAGGTTGACGAACAATTTGCCAGTCCAACATCTCTATAAACTCCTATTTCAAAGGACAAAGAAGCCAAGAGACCAAGGGAAAGTATGTCTCCTACAGATTAAGGGTCTCAAGTTGCAAACTTTCGTGTTTTCAAAAGGAGGAAGAAAGATCCAAAGACAAATACTAAGAGTGATACTGAAAGTGATACTCAAATAATAAATATTCAAGAGGAATCGTTAGAGGAAAAGGGCTCATAGGAGCAAGCCACAATTTTTTTAATAGGTCTTTCGACCACTTCATTCCCATATGTTGAGGTGACAATAGAGTCACATGTGTCTTCTACATCACAAATTTCAACACAATAGATTATTTTTGCAAGGTACAAGGAGATTAAGAAGAAGAATGAAGCATTGAAGACTACTACATACGCAGATTTTGGAAGCAGACTTCTACTACTCAACATAGGTTGTTGTCTGCACTTGGCATAGAGAATGGACAATTCCAATTAACATTATTGCAACCTATAGTTCCAGTCCCTAAAGGTGCAAAAGACTACAAAGCCTCCGTCTTTTCTTTTGATACCAAGAAAATTCATGCAATCGACCATTTTTATTTGCACAAATAGGCCAGTGAAATGATATACTCAACTTTAACAAGTTCAACCATGGTAGCCTCCAAATTGGGGGCCTCTTTATATAACATGTATTCACAACTAAAGATAGAGCGAATGCCATCCTTGGCCAAAGACACCAAAACCAAAGCTCTTGAATATTTGGATATCATCCTAGTGACATCAAAGCAGTTGAGGAGACGATAAAAACTAAGACTGTTGACATTCAAGCTCTAAGAAAGTAGCTCAAACTCCCAACCACAGAGCATCCATAAACCAAAGAAATCACTTAGCTGGAGACAAAGAAAAAAAATTTGTCCAGGTTGATAGTTGAACATAACGTTCAAATTCAGAAAATGGAGACTAATATGGAGGCACTTCTGAAAGAAAGGAAATATTGGCAGCTACAAGTACATCGACACAACAAACAATAAAATAAACAACAATAACTTCAACATAAAGGAAAAAAACATCCACTGCAGATTCTTCTGAAAAGCTAGTAAAAGCTTTGGGAGATTTATCACTAACTAACCAAGAAAATAAAAGATTGTTAGCATCATTGAGAAGAATGGAGGAGAATAAAATCAAGGTTGATAATGCATGTTTAGCAGAAGTGTAGATCATTTTCAAGTTGACTCAATAGATTGCAAAGTATGAGAATTAGTCTTTGACAACCCAGATGTTGGAAGAGGCCAAGAAAAGTATATGGCATAACATTAATGCAAATATTACAGAGTTGTGGCCATCATTTCATTTTATTTTTTAGCAAAAGGAACTAGTACATAATGTTAAAGGAGCAGTTGAACAAACAAAAGTTGAAATTGAACACAAAGCAGAACAAGCACACAAAATTATCAAGATGTTGAACTCCAAGGCTAAGGATGAGCTTGAAGAACTCCAAATTCAAGACAGAATAGGCACAATCATGGAAGTAAGGAGAGTTCTGACAAAGAAGAATATTATGATATAGTTAGAAAACAAATGCAATGAGTTAGAACTACAGGTGAAAATATTTAACATAAAGTTTAATTTATTGCAGGAGAGAGGGTTTCCATCTTTGAAAGCCTCTAATGGCAAATTGATTCCATTAAAGAACTATCAAGACCAATTGTGCAACATAGTTGCATAGACATCCAAATTCACCAAAGTGAGAGGGACAATCACTAGAGAAGATTTCCTGGAAGGCCTACAATATGACCTCTACATTTAGCATGAAGTCCATCATATATTTCTCTATAAGCCAACTTTTCAAACATACACAGAAGTAGATGAAAGATTTCAAAGTATGGTGAATTATTCTATTCCTAGTGAAGAAGAATGGGATAAATTGTTGGAGCTTGTCGAGTGAAATCAAACAGAAATCCTACAGATTGGGAGTGGTCAAACAAAAAAAGCATAAATGTAGCTATAATCAACAACAACACTTCTCAAAGTGTGAATAGAACATCCATGAACTTTTAATTTAATAATAGTATAACTAGCTATTAATTTAATAATTATTTAAATCCATAACTTTAACTTATTTTAATTTTTAATTAAATATAGTTATGCCACCTTTTCCCTAGGTTTGGTCCAACTAGCCGTTTCCTAGTCAAATTTAGCCATTAGTTAGTCTACATAGCTGTTACCTAGTCAAAAATTATAGCCGTTGGATGTTCTGCTATGACTATTTAACATAAAATCTAGATCTGATTCTTCAACTTGTCCTGATGATGAACCACATTGGTTGGTTCGAAACGCATCGACAAATGAAATATCATGTGATTTAAGCTGAAAAATCTCTCATAAACATCCAAAATAGTCCAACATTGCTATTATTTTGTTCTATTTTTGAAATATATACATCTTTTGATAGATATTTTTTTGTAAATAATTTATTTTGAAGTTTGAATTTAGTCCAAGACAGACTCTATAAGTATTTTGTAAAAACATTTAGAAAGCATTGGATTATGTAATGAGAAGATATTTCTTTGATCATAAGTTGTGAACTTTATTTTGAAGTAATCAATTTAGAAATATAGAGGCAACATTGTTTCACGATTCTTGTGTCAAATAAATGGTGATGTTTTCCTCTCTGTTAATGTGTAATTCCTTCTAATTTTTCATATTGATGTTCTTTCTTGGTTGTTGCAAGAAGATTAAAAGTTGAATTTACTTGTAGTACTATGCTCTTGATTGTTAAAAAATCTTAATGTTTTCCTTTTGAGGTTAAATATAAAATTCATTTAAGTAATGCTTTAAATTTAATTGATTCTTACCTTATATTCATCTTATTCACGCAACACATAATTCACAAGATCCAAGAGTTTGCCTACATCGCCCTGTTTTAGCTACTCTGTTTATTTGTGATTTATTACAGAAGATTTTATGACTCCATGCCCAATGGACTTTTCTTTCGTTCTACAAAAAAAAAAAAACCTATTTTGACCTTTCATACCTAGCCTAAGATCTAAACAATAAAATTAAAATCATACAGAGAGAGCCCTCTATAAAGCTGGAAGGGCTAGATCCCAGCTTTAAAAGTGGTTTGTGGTTACCTCTACAGTTTCCTTTTTAGCCTAGGAAAACTACAAAGTGCTAACATTCTAGCAACCATACTCGGGAATATTCCCTGGTAAACATTGATTTCAAAAGCTCAAACCTAATTCCTGTGGGTGACAGTGAGTTAGTAAATATTTAGGCTGAATTCTTCACCCAAAAGTTGTGTTTTTACCCACTTGTGACAAGTTCCCTTGGTAATATGGCTCCTAGAAAGATTTATACAAGATTGCATCCAGATCTTGATCCTCCTAAAGTTGTGGATGATCTTGAGAGATTGAGTAGGAAAAGAAACCTTAAACAAAGTCAAGCAAGCAATAGCCCTCTGCTCAGGTCTCACTCACTCCCTAAAAGCTTTCCAACACTCGAGGATATTAATTCTGATCAGTATTTTGAATATAGTCTTCTTAGAACTAAATCAGAAAGTTTTGTCCAAGAAACAGACTTTGATGAATCCATTTTGAAACCATACATCTCAGCACAAAAGCCTGTTATTTCAGATTTTGATAAAGGAGTTTTACGACGAGCTTGGAGTGTCGAGAATGGTTTGCTTTTCATGACATTTTCGACTTTTTCGTGACGGTTCCATGACTGCTGACCCGTCATGGCAGGGATCGATTTTTCACTGGCATATAGGTTAGGGACATCATTTTTCCGTTGCATTATGCATACTAGCCTCCATTTGTCGATACATCTGCCATAGGGTCGATCCCATCGTGTTATGGTTCGTAAGCCATCTTCACTCGCCGATTTTTTAAATCATGACACGGTGGTAGAACCATCCTTTACATGGGCATCGTAGTTAGCACCTCACTGACATTTGTTGCCCATGCTGCTTCAATTTGAGTAGACTCAGGAGTCCTTTGTAGTCCCGCCATGACTTATGCGTTGAAGACTCATTCCTCTTAGCTTCTTCGCTTTGTTCTGGCCTTATACCCTAGAGGCTCCTTTGTGTTGAGTTGTACTACTGCATTGCATGTTGACCATTTGCACCTTTTGGCCTAGAGCCGGCTTCACTTGGGCTCGTATTTAAGCCAACTTTTGACCATGACTTCTGCAAAATCAACCTTGCATGCCTTTGACTTCTGCAACTTGACACACCTTGACCCGTGGAAGGAACATATCTTTGAGTGTCACTGACCAGTTTTCGCTTCCCTGCATTGAGCATAGGAATGTTCCACTCCCAGGAACTAGATCATCTGTTTCATCGACACTCGTTCTTTCCACTATACCATAGCATTCTTTTATTCTTTTTCAAGCTTAACAGAAAATAGACAAAAAAAATAAAATATTCCAAAAAGAGCGGGAACGGGACAGTATTTCCATCTATTATTGGCAGCTAGAGTCAGTCGTGTCGCCCTTGAACAAAGCACTCACAGCAAAGTCTCCTCCGTTTGGGTGGGATTTAGTTTGACTTAGGTACGCCTTAACCTTGTTTTTGAGTCAGTTCTCCCCCGATTGGTTATCTCTTCCAATCATATGGAGGGTTCGTTCGTGCCTCCTGCATGACAAACTTATATAGATTCATCATATGCTGCCATATAGTCACATTGAGTTGTGCTTTTGTTCAAGGGAAGTTAGCTTGAGTCGGCCTCTCTGCGGTGTCTCTTGACTCAATTTTTAGTCGGCCATCCTGGTTGTCAGTGTCATGTCTATCATCACATCAGTTATATTGGTCCTTTACTCGTGCCGGTTTGAGAAGGTCTCCATTGACTTCTTGCTGGC
>APFE030822674.1:0-19690 GCA_000404065.3 Pinus taeda | reverse complement strand
GTGGTAAATTAAGCTTTTATCTAGTAGAACTTCCCATATTTTCAAAGGATCTTTGAAATAGATAATTTGATGGATGTTCCAATGGATGTGCCTTTGGTTTTGTTGTCACCTTCCATAGTCCACTACATATCTGGGCCATCGAATCTCGCAAATCTGGGCCATCGGATCTGGTAAATCTAGGCCGTCAGATCTGACAAATTTGGGCCGTTGGATGTTGCCCAATCCGAGCCGTTAGATCTGGCAGATCTTGGCCGTCGGATCTCGGCCAATCTAGGCCGTCGGATCTCTGCCAATCTGGGCCGTTGGATCTGGCCCAATCCGAGCCGTTGGTTTTTGGTCAATCTGCACCGTCGGATCTAGCGCAATCTGAGCCATTGGATGTCACCCAATCTGAGTCGTTAGATTTGGCAGATCTGAGCCATCAGATCTTACACAATCTGAGCCGTTAGATCTCGCCCAATCTGGACCGTCGGATTTGGCATATCGATGCCGTCAGATTCGGCAAATCCTGGCCGTCGAATCTCTCCAAATCTAACTGTCACATCGATGGAAGAGGCACCATTTGGGAAAATCCAAGACTGCAGCAGTGGCGCATCTCAAATCCGTTCCAGCGCCTGAGCGCATTTCAGATCGATTCCGGTGGGTGTTGGCGGGCGCAACCAGATAAACATGTGATTCATTCAGCGAAAATATGAGATGGGGCATAATGTTTTGACTGAGAAACAAATTTATGGGTTACTAACTGCACCATTATGTATCCTGCTCTAAAAAAAAACCTGATTTTGAAGGAGGAGCTGCGCTGGCCAGTGCTGAGATGGTCTCAAACATTTTCCATACCTCGGCGGGGCAGAAGGGGCCGCCCGCGTGCAAAGTTAATAACCCTGGGATTATGGCTGATATTTATATATAGTTACAATGGGCGGTTCTATTTTGGTGATATTCTCATTTGGAGATCAAGATTATCGGTGGCCGGTGGGACATTTCATTTCAAGCGGCAGCATTCTTGCAATTCAGAGGTGCGTTTCGAAATTGGTGCGCTTTTTGATCTTGCCATCCTCCATTGTTTTTGTTGTTCCTCTAAAATTCAACATTTCTACAGATACCTGAAAGATATAGCCCAGAGCCCTAACATTCTTATATATTTTCGAGCCTATTAATCGGACAAAATTAATAGCATAGAAACAATCCATGATATACTTTGTAACAAAAACTTAAAAAATATTTAAAAAATGAAAAAAAGATTTGTGAATATACTGGTCTACTTTACCAGTTGCCAGGGAATTAGAGTCAATTATACAAATGAAATAAGCAAAATAAAATAATATTCCTTTTATGAATATTTGTTTTTATTATGATAATTAAGATAAAGTTTGAAATAATATTATTTTATGATTTTTGTTTTTATTATTATAATTAAGATAAAGTTTAGAAAAACAATGAGATAACTCATAATAAAGTTATAGAAGTTATAATGTATGGGTTTTAGTTTTCATTTTATAAAAGGTTGCCTGTACTATTTGCATGTTCATGGATCATATAGATGTTTATCAATTTATAACATCATATGGCCACAACCTTGAATCAATAGATGTTTATCAATTTATAACATCATATGGCCACAACCTTGAATGACGATCGATCTTGCAATAGAGGAAAGGAATTATGTGTTGTGGATCCACCATTTAATCATACTTCGTGCACCAATAAAGCATTAACTTGTTCAATATTTTGTCACTAACATCTTTTAATCTACATTCAATGCATGTTATCAATTGCAAGATGGCAAGGCATTACAATAATGACCCAACAAACAAATTGATAGGTTGTGGTTGGCTAAACACAATTTTTGAAAATAGTATACAAGCAATAATGTGACCAAACATGGTGAATGGAGCAATAATTTTAGAAATTTGCCGAAAGGGGCATTGTGGTAGTGATATTAAAGGCTAAACTTATTTAAAATAAAAAAAGACGAAAGGGGCATTGTGGTAGTGATATTAAAGGCTAAACTTATTTAAAATAAAACAAATGACGATAGAGTAGAGATAAGCCAATATGAGGGAGAAATAGAATTCATGCACATGGAACATTTCATTTAAATAAAAAATGATAAAACCATATAATACTCTAAACAATCTAATTTTGGTATTGATCTATTCAAAACATCATAATTTTGATATTGACACAATTATTTTAAGTAATGTCATTTTAATGCAATGTTAATAATATAAATACTTTTCATTTGGTTATACAAAGCATTTTCAATTAGCAATAAAAAGCATTTTCAATTAGCAATAAATTTTAGTTTTTCAATTTATGTTGAAATGACATTTTCAAAACATCATAATTTTGGTATTCATCTATTCAAAACATTACAATTTTGATATTCATTTATTTGACAATTATTTTCAGTAACGTCATTTTAGTCTGATCTTAATAATATAAATACTTTTTATTTGGTTATATCAAGCATTTTTCAGTTAGCAATAAATTTTAGTTTCTATGATTAAATTATGATTAAATTTTGAAATGTTGTTTTCAAAACATCATAATTTTGGTATTCATCTATTCAAAACACCATAATCATGCACCTATTCAAAATATCATAATTTTGATAATTTTGATATTCATCTATTTGACATAGTTATTTTCAGTTTTTAATGTGATATTAATAATATAAATACTTTTCATTTGGTTACATAAGCATTTTTCAATTAGCAATAAATTTTAGATTTTCAATTTATGATTAAATTAAATTTGATAATTTTGATATTCATCTATTTGACATAGTTATTTTCAGTTTTTAATGTGATATTAATAATATAAATACTTTTCATTTGGTTACATAAGCATTTTTCAATTAGCAATAAATTTTAGTTTTTCAATTTATGATTAAATTTTGAAATGACTTTTGAAATGCATTTTTAAATTGAATATGTTGATTACAAAACATTAATATATACACTTACTATTATCACAAAAACTCTTTAAATGGTTATCACAAAAACTCTTTAAATGGAGGATGTGGTGGTGGAACAATTTATGATAAAATTTTGAAATGCATTTATGAATTAAATATGTTGATTACACAACATTAATATGCATGCCTACTATTAAACTTGAAATAGATGTGGTGACGAAGCAATTTTATACTTATTTGAGAACCACTTAAAGTAACCACGTAGAGCTAATTACTTTCAAATTGTGATTGTTATTTGCTATTGAAAATGATGTTAGAAGATCTATTCAATGATGAACATAGAAGTCTAGATATTTGGAGGCTCTTTGATTGTTATTAAATGGTTTAATGAGATACACTCACATATTGTTTCCAGCTAATTACTTTCAAACTGTTATTGTTATTTGCTATTGAAAATGATGTTAGAAGATCTATTGAAAATGATAAACATAGAAGACTAGATATTTGGAGGCTCTTTGATTGTTATTAAATGGTTTAATGAGATACACTCACATATTGTTTCCTATTCTCATGGAAATTTTGAGGTTGAAGGTTTTTTTTTTTAAATCAAAAACATAGAAGACTAGATATTTGGAGGCTCTTTGATTGTTATTAAATGGTTTAATGAGATACACTCACATATTGTTTCCTATTCTCATGGAAATTTTGAGGTTGAAGGTTTTTTTTTAAATCAAATTTCATGTGCTCATATGTACGGGGAAAGAAACTCTATTGCAGATGCTCTTTCCAAGGTTGGTGCTGAATAGGAGATGGGGGCTTGGAAGATCCAAGAGTAGTTAGCAGAGACATACACAAAATACTAGCAAACCCAAATTACTTCAACAAGAGGCATACAAATGGTTTATCAGACTTCTTGATATTATTAGCATTTTGGTTACATTTTCAGTTAAAATTTGATGTTCCAAATAGCTAGAGTTTGATGATGTATTATTTATCAGATTATATGTATTTATTTTATGGGCCTTTTTATATGATGGGACATAATATGGGCTTTACAACCTAGCTTTGTTTTGTGAATGGGTGACTACATATAAAAATAATTTTTTGGCATGCACTTTAAAAATGCAATATTCACCTCAATGAAAACTATGATTTTTCTTTGGAAAAAATATAAACTTATAATATTAATTTTAATTTTCGTTCGAAGAAATGAAATGTGTATTTTAATTTTAATTTTCCTTCGAAGAAATGAAATATGTATTTTCGAAATGTCCATTTTTATAATTTCATTCTATTGGTAACATGATACAATTCATAAATAACTTTGAACTTCTAAACTTCCTAATAATTTAATACAATTCATAAATAACTTTGAACTTACTAAACTTCCTAATAATTTCTTCTATTGTTCAAAGATGAAAAGAGATATTATACCATTCATAAATAGTTAGTGTTTTAAACCTATAATTTCCAAACCAATTTTGACAAGCATAGGCATTTTGATAGGTTGTGAAAGTTGACAAATAATTTGCAAAAACTATTCATTGTACGATTAAAAATGTATCTGCATAACAAGAAAGTACCCTTCATAAATAGTTAAGTGTTTTAAACCTATAATTTCAGTTTAGTGTTTTAAACCTATAATTTCCAAACCAAGAAAGTACCGTTCATAAATAGTTAATAAATAGTTAAGTGTTTTAAACCTATAATTTCCAAACCAATTTTGATAAGCTTTGATAGGTTGTGAAAGTTTGAGAAATAATTTGCAAAAACTAGTCATTGTACAATGTAAAAATGTATCTGCATAGGTTGTGAAAGTTTGACAAATAATTTGCAAAAACTAGTCATTGTACAATGTAAAAATGTATTTGCATAACAAGAAAGCAAACATTGATGATTTTATCATTTTGTTATGCATAACAAGAAAGCAAACATTGACGATTTTATCATTTTGTTATGCATTGCTCTATCCATTATGTAGAACACATTTGCAATCTCTTCCTTACACTGAAACAACTATTTTAAATCAAGTTTTCTAGTTTTTATAAGCATCTATCTTGTCTATCTTCACAAATGTTTTGCTTGATAAAAATTACTTATAACAATAGCCCAATCAACTTTAGACATTCTAAAAACTTGCATGGATATTTTTTCCATGCAAAGAGAAGACAAAAAAAGCCCTCTTGAAGATTTTGAATAAAATTCCAATGAAATGAAAATCAATGTCAAT
This sequence comes from Pinus taeda, assembly GCA_000404065.3. Taxonomy (NCBI): domain Eukaryota; kingdom Viridiplantae; phylum Streptophyta; class Pinopsida; order Pinales; family Pinaceae; genus Pinus; species Pinus taeda. The sequence goes on along the minus strand of APFE030822674.1, from coordinate 14,540 downwards.
TAAATATGAGTTGAAAGCATTGATTCATGATTATGAAATTTAGCTTTGCTTTTCTATATATTCAGAAGAATTTCATGAGCAATAAAAAAAATCTTGCTAAACCCTATCAAGAGTAATCAACGTTTGATTAATTAAGATTGTGTCTAAATCTCTTCAAATATCCACCAACTAAAGGGTACTCGTGACTGAGCACAAGGACATTATTTCCATTTCCATTTGGAGTGTCAAGCAACAAACAAAATTGTGTTGTGTACAAGTGAAGAAAAAGAAACAATGCAGTAAATCAAATCTCCAGCTGTAAACATTATTTCCATTTGTTATTATTTCCACTTGGAGTGTCAAGAAACAAACAAAGTTATGGACAAGTGAAGAAAAAGAAACAATGCAATAAATCAAAATCTCCAGCTGTAAACATGTAGATGGTATCAAAGTTCAGAGTTAAATGATTTAAAATTTTTGACATTATTTCCACTTGGAGTGTGGGTTAACCAGTGGAGAAGACGATACAATGCAAATGGTATCGAAGCAACTAGAATTCGTGCATTTATTAAGCGCTAAGCATGCAAGTGTTTTGAATAGCATAAAATTTGGCAACGCAAATGGTATCGAAGCAACTAGAATTCGCGCATTTATTAAGCGCTAAGCATGCAAGTGTTTTGAATAGCATAAAATTTGGCAACTACCAATGGCATTGGCATAAATGAATCTCCTATTAATGGTAATGGTATCGGCATAAATGAACAACCAAACATCCCCCTAGGCCACCTTTGGTTTATCTTTTATAGCTCTCATCTTTCCTCTTCCCATTTCTCCCCCCCGACATCCTTCAACCCTCCAACATCCTTCGCCCGCCAACATCCCCTTTGGTTTCATTTTCTAGATTTCCATCTTTCCTCTTCCCATTTCTCCCTTTCCATCTTTCCATCTTCTACAAAAGTGGGATGCGTAAGCATAGAGCCACTTCCTCATCATTGCGATTAACTCCCACAGATTCCTGAGTTGTATCCTGGTTTGTTTTTTATTTTTTATACGTGTTTTTAGCTTATGTATTATATTTGATTATTAAAAATATAAGGTATTTAAAAAACGGTTATTCAATTATATCCTTGTTTGTTTTTATTTTTTATACGTGTTTTTAGCTTATGAGTTGTATCCTGGTTTGTTTTTTATTTTTTATACGTGTTTTTAGGTTATGTATTATATTTGATTATTAAAAATATAAGGTATTTAAAAAACGGTTATTCAATTATATCCTTGTTTGTTTTTTATTTTTTATACGTGTTTTTAGCTTATGTATTATATTTGATTATTAAAAATATAAGGTATTTAAAAAACGGTTATTCAATTATTTCGTGATTTCATCAATGGATTTTTCATTTTTCTCTTAATATTTAATAAAAATGCTCATATTTACCCACATTTACTCTATGTTCTTTACCCACATTTACTCTATGTTCTTTAGCTTCTTTTTTTTATCATTTTTAATGTCTTACTTTATATCTAGTAGTTAAAAGTAGTGGATCCTATTATACTTTCATCACCCCCACCTTCCGACCAACAACCAAACATCCCCTAGGCCACCTTTGGTTTATCAATTATAAAAAAAAATAAAAAAGCTAAAAAACATAGTAAATGTGGGTAAATATGAGCATTTCTATAAAATATTAAGAGAAAATTGAAAAATCAATTGATGAAATCACGAAATAATTGAATAACCGTTTTTAAATACCTTATATTTTTAATAATCAAATATAATACATAAGCTAAAAACACGTATAAAAAATAAAAATAAAAACAAACCATGTTAATCGCAATGATGAGGAAGTGGCTCTATGCTTACGCATCCCACTTTTGTAGAAGATGGAAAGGGAGAAATGGGAAGAGGAAAGATGGAAATCTAGAAAATTAATAATCAAATATAATACATAAGCTAAAAACACGTATAAAAAATAAAAAACAAACCAGGATACAACTCAGAAATCTGTGGGAGTTAATCGCAATAATGAGGAAGTGGCTCTATGCTTACGCATCCCACTTTTGTAGAAGATGGAAAGGGAGAAATGGGAAGAGGAATGATGGAAATCTAGAAAATGAAACCAAAGGGGATGTTGGCGGGCGAAGGATGTTGGAGGGTTGAAGGATGCCGGGGAGAAATGGGAAGAGGAAAAATGAGATTCTATAAAAGATAAACCAAAGGTGGCATCCCCAAAGGTGGCCTAGGGGGATGTTTGGTTGTTGGTCGGAAGGTGGTATTGGCATAAATGAACCTCCTATTAAATTGATATCCAAAATGATGCGAGATATTACAAGACATATTACAACTTGCATTTTGAATAGCATAAAATCTGGCAACTACCAATGGCATTGGCATAAATGAATCTCTGGGCATAAATGAACCTCCTATTAAATTGATATCCAAAATGATGCGAGATATTACAAGACATATTACAACTTCAACTTGCAAAATGATGCGAGATATTACAAGACATATTACAACTTCAACTTGCAAAGGAAGGATCTCTCACCTTAGAAAGTCCATAAAAACAAAACACACAGGTTGCAGCAATGAAAATGAAAAACATGAACATTATCCCATAAACTGAAAGATTCTTCTTGCTTTCAGCAAATATGTCTGATATATGTCAATATGATTAAAACAATAGTCATCAAACACCTTAGAGAGTCCATCAAAAACAAAACACACAGATTGCAGCAATGAAAATGCAAAACATGAACATTATCCCATAAATTGAAAGATTCTTGCTTTCAGCAAATATGTGTCTGATATGTGTCAATATGATTAAAACAGTAGTCATCTAACAGGAAAAAAGTTCATTGAATAGAATCTTTCAGCAAATATGTGTCTGATATGTGTCAATATGATTAAAACAGTAGTCATCTAACAGGAAAAAAGTTCATTGAATCAATTGCAAAAACTCGTGCATAATTAATGTTTCTCAATTGCATTACTTCAATCTGAGTTCCAATGGCATCCAACCCAAAAATCCTAAAATGCTGATTCGGTTAATAAATATAATATTCCCACACCATCTACACTTCAAGATCGAGAACCACCAGCAACCCATACGGCTGGTCTGATTGTTCACCAAATGAAACCTTGTGAGCTTGGTTGGCTAATCAGGCTTGCACGAGTGATGAGAATGTATCGCTATAAGCTTAGTTGTAGGATCATGAAAACCTATACCTGCCCGACCTATTGATTTCTTTCGATTGCTGGGGCTGACCATATGTCTCCTGTACCTCGTGCTGCTTTTATTGCTAGCGGGTTGGTGGGCTGATGGGAGCGGTTTCTTTTTGCCGAGATATTGGTCTGAAAGGAAATAAACAATGACAAAGCTTCCGCATAAACCAGGTTGGTCCGAATGCACATGAACATATGAAAAAAACTCATGTGGTTCAAAAAAAGGGTTTAAAAATAGACACTGAGATTAAGATACTCTAGGAAAGAACATCCATGAATTATGCTCCAATGACGGACTTCAAATTTTTACATGACCTAGAAAGAATATACTGCACCTAGATACTCATTTAGTATCATTTACAGTTCCTTACTTAAATAAAAACTACAATCTTGTTAGAATGCCTCTACCACTGGAACACAAGTGAGATGTGCGTTGAACAATATATGGTGAAAATTACAATCTTGATAGAATGCCTCAACAACTGGAACACACAAGTGAGGCATTTCACTGACAAGACGCTATTATTCATGGTATATTCTTGTAAATAAAGAGTTGATAGACACGAATTAGTACTGTGTACTTCAAATTGTTCTTATGTTTCCATTGAACTACCTTGAACTACCTTGAGGGTGGCTCCGAACCTCGGTTACTTCATGTTGGATTTGATCCGACAATTCCATTATATGGGGTGGTCCAACAACCCATTTCCCTTCTTACTCTGAAGGGTCAATGACAAGAACTCCTCCATCTCTTATTCTAAGAGAAAATTGATTCGGTTCGGATGGATGTGATGCAATGACGCAACGACTAGAGGAAAGGCATTACTACTGCGTAAATAACCAAACAATATATTAAATTATAATATGCCTTGTCAAAAGGCAAATCTGAAAAATAGATGTATCAACCATGGCAGAATGAAGGAGCTCATTTACCTGTTCATTCCCGATGGTAAATGAATAATATGCAGAGGGTGCAATGCGACAGTGAAGCTTCAAATTTTCTTAATCAAGCACTCCAACTGCAGCATCACAAAAGCTCGCATGAACTAGGATGCCAAAGCTCGCATGAACTAGGATGCCGTCACAAGAGTATATAGCACTTTGAAATAGGAACAGATAGTGAATCATGAGGAGACCACTGCAATGCAACCATGTAACGAGGTCATCCAATCAACCATGTAACGAGGTCATCCAATCAGATATAGAAGGTAAGTGACATTATATAACTGTCTATGTTTGAATTCAACACAGCTTACAAGTAATTACATAGCGCAAGCGCTCCAACTTAGAAACATCATATATAGCAAGCTGGCTCTCATGCACAACCAACAAATGAATTTGATCTTATGAAACTGTACTTTTGTATCCCCCACTCCCCATTGGTGGTTATGATCTTCTTGGCTGGACTGGTACAACTTTTGACTTTCGCTTGTCTCGCCATCTATGCCCCAGAGACATAACTGCCAAAAGACGTCGTTGTGAGAACATGAACAAATCTACTCGGTAAATTTATGTAAACTTTAAAGTGAACATCACGGAGTCAGAGTACATATAATAATAAAAGAAACCATATACCTGGGCATCAGCTCCAAAAGATACCAACACATTCAAAACACGTGAAAAAGTCAGGCCTGTGATTTTCTTTCGCTGGCCTTTGAGCTTTGTTTTTACCTATAAAAATTGCAGCAAGTTCAGAGCACGTCACTTGGATCATTTTTGATAAAACTGCACAATGAAGAAAACAGAACAGAATTTTAAATTCAAAGATATATTCACAGGCAGCACCTCATCAACTCGAACATTGTATATTTGAATTGATGAATCCTCCATGCCAATTGCAAGCTACAAGTATTCAACACCAGTGTATCAACTATAGTAGATGAAAATATCCAAAGGTCATCGTTTTGGGATACATAAAATGGTCACGGCTTCAACATGTTTTCATATATATATATATATATAGGCTATAATGAATATCAGATGTCAAATATTGGTTACAATGAATATAAACAACCAAGATTCCGTCTTAAAAACATTTTAAATAAACCAGAAGTGAAATATCCTCACATGTTCAAGGAATCCATTTGTTCTACCAGGCTATCTAGTAATTGATTGATTTCTAGAGTTGTTACAGGCGCACCCCCAGTGCTACTGATAGTGCTAGCGTAGCTAATTTCCACTTCCTTCCCTTTAGAGTGTGCATCTATATATGAAGGAGAGTCTACTGACAGGTCAACTTCCGTACATCAAGAAGAAGGGTGGATTGGCTACACGTGCTGATGTGATGGATGTAAGTGGTGACTAGCATTCACGGTTCACATTTTGGTGGAATGCGAGAGGCACTATCAACAATCCCAACCGAATCTCAGCCATGGGGCTCGGTTATTAGGTGAATGTAGGGATGCTCAGCCGTAGCATTTTCATTGGGGTTACGTGAGGGACAAGTCAAGACGTTGACTCGGGCAAAGATAGTCTTACAGTACAATGGGGAAGATGCATTGCAAGTGAGCTATCGACAATGAAGTTAGTTGGATTGCAGCACGGGAAGTTTTCAGCAGATCAGATTGTGCACACGCACTTGGGACAAGAACTGGAAATTGACTGAGATCACTGATTCGGGTCATGACACAATGCATGCGAGCAAGGTATGCAATCGTCCTTCTATTATAAAAAAAATATATTAAAGGCTGACATTACAATTTTATGTGCTACAAATTTTGTCGATATTGATCGAAACAATAAATCAAATTATAATATGCCTTGTCAAAAGGCAAATCTGAAAAATAGATGTATCAACCATGGCAGAATGAAGGAGCTCATTTACCTGTTCATTCCCGATGGTAAATGAATAATATGCAAAGGGTGCAATGCGACAGTGAAGCCTCAGGTTTTCTTAATCAAACACTGCAACTCCACCATCACAGAAGCTCGCATAAACTAGAGAGCTGTCACATGAGTATATAGCACTTTGACATAGGAACAAATAGGGAATCATGAGGAGACCACTACAATGCAACCATGTAACAAGGTCATCCAATCAGATACAGAAGGTAAGTGACATTATATCACTGTCTATGTTTGAATTCAACACCGCTTACAAGTAATTACATAGCGCAAGCTCATGCACAACCAAGAAATGAATTTGATCTTATGAAACTGTACTCTTGTATCCCCACTCCCCACGGGTGGTGATGATCTTCCTGGCTGTACTGGTACAACTTTTGACTTTCGCTTGTCCCACCATCTATGCCCCAGAGACATAACTGCCAAAAGACGTGGTTGTGAGAACATGAACATTCCTACTCGGTAAATTTATGTAAACTTTAAAGTGAACATCACGGAGTCAGACTACATATAATAATAAAAGAAACCATGTACCTGGGCATCAGCTCCAAAAGATACTAACACATTCAAAACATGTGAAGAAGTCAGGCCTGTGATTTTCTTCAGTGGCCTTTGAGCTTTGTTTTTACCTATAAAAATTGCAGCAAGTTCAGAGCACGCCACTTGGATCATTTTTGATAAAACGGCACAATGAAGAAAAAATAACAGAATTTTAAATTCAAAGATATATTCATAGGCAGCACCTCATCAAGTCGAACATTGTATATTTGAATTGACGAATCCTCCATGCCAATTGGAATGATGTTATTGTGCTGACGGTGGACAGAAAGTTAAAGGTGAGAGATCAGATAATAAACCCTAAGCAGACCAATGTATCAAAACTGAAATTACATATATCATCGGAAACATTGAAATGGAACTGCTCTTTAGGTAAAAGGCTCTCTTACCTTAAATGTCATCATATTGAATAAGGAGACCTTCCCACCGGAAGTAGAAGGCTCTCTTACCTTAAATGTCATCATATTGAATAAGGAGACCTTGCCACCGGAAGTAGACATCACATAGGAATCATTCTCAGTAAGCTATACAAGCAGCGTCTTCTTCTAGATTTGTATCGCCAAGTCATTATTCATAACAATCCCACTAGCTGGCTGCCTGTGGTGGAATACTCGCTGTAGACAGTGGAACAAAATACTAAGTCTTAGTTACTCGTCAATCATTACTACATATAAAATACAGCTGCAAATTATATATCCAAAATTATAACTAACAAATAAATAAATAAAACAAGCTAAAATAAAAAGGAAACAAACAACTACTAAAGAACCCCACCTTTCCTGAAGGATTCCCGTCACTCCGCGGCCATTTCCATAGCTTATGGAGAGCATTGGATGTCAGTGCTAAAGCAACAACACCGGAATTGGTGTATATCAGTTTTACCACCTGCAAGAAATAGCACATTACTTGTTTGGATCAATATCGACAGAATTTGTAGCACATAAAATTGTAATGTCAGCCTTTAATGTTTTTTTATTTATAATAGAAGGACAATTGCATACATTGCTTGCATGCATAGTGTCAGGCAACCTGAGAGACCTACACCGACCCGAATCAATGATCTCAGTCAATTTCCAGTTCTTGCTCTTGTCTGTGACCTCATCTAGAAGCCTTGGTTTAACATCTGGGGTTCGACAGCTGTCTATACTACTCTGCACACATGTTGTCTAGAGTGTCAGATAATTGATAGAATTCATTGATAATATCATCCTATTCCTATTAAAGATATTCCAAAATAATGGCTAATAGAGCATTTGAAAGGGGAAAAGAACAAAACCTTACGCTATATGGAAAGTTGAAAGCAACAATATCTGAACTCTGGAGTGAGAGTTTAGAAAATGACAAGATATATGTAACCAACTAAACTTAATATGGCTAGACAAATAGGCTAGATTCTAAAGAAACAATTCTTTGAGACAGCTCTTACAAAATAGGTCATTTGACAATGCAGGTGGAAGTCTGTCCGAACGTTATAGCACTGCTAAGGGAACCAGGAGCAGTGACTGCAAGAGGCATGACATTCGCAATTGAAGTCTACATAGTAAAAATGATTTAGTTAGAGTTTAAACTTTGCCATTAATTAGCCGCTCGTGTACATAGTTGTTAAATTGGCAACTAGGGCCAAACTCCATGTGGGTCGGCTTATTTAAGGCAGCTGATATTTTTATTGGATCCCTCTCGTCGAGAGGTGTAGGATTGATCCAAAGATCATCCGATTCCGATAAGTATTTATGGAGATATGAATTTATTTTGTTTATGTAATTATTATCAAGCCGACCAGCAACTTGAGTAGGCTCAGAAGCCCAATAGACGTGTCTACTCATCATCTACGTTTTAGTATAAATTGGTGAGGATTTGGAGTCATTAGGACAGACATTCTTCATGTGATCTCCTCTCCACGTGAAATCTACATTGGCAATGGAGCTACTACGCACAGCAATAATTTCTACGTGATGCCCTTAGCCACAGTGAATGGAGGAAGAGCCACAGGAGCCGCAGTGAGCCACAGTGAGCCGCAGAAGCCGCAGTGAGCCACAGTAGCCGTAGTAGCCGCAGTGAGCCGCAGTAGCCGCAGTGAGCCACTGTAAGCCGCAGGCTTATCTACGCAGTAAACAGGGCCTAACCGCAGTCTCAACAGGCTTCTATCTAGCCCTAATCCGCAGTCAATGAAGTCCTAAAGCCGCAGTCAATAGAGGCCTAAAGACAGCTAAGGAGAGACAGCAAGAAGGAGCCCTAAGCCGCAGAAAGGAGTCTTAACATAGCATTAAGATGCCTGGAAAGACAGCGTGTTCGCTGTAGGTGACAGCATGATAAAGGAAGCTGTTCTAGGCATGTTTTAAGGCTTGTTTGCAAGGCTGGGAAGCCACAGTCATAAGGTAAAGGAATGTGTTGAACAGATCTGCCCTAAAGCTCAGAACAGATCAGCGTATATATACAGTTGGGTGCTAGAAAGTGCTGACAGCAAAGTCAAGTTCTTGTAGGATAAAAATTGCTGCGTTGATGGTGTTTGGACACTGGTTGATGAAGGAGATACACAGTCAAAGGAACGTTGCCTGTAGAAGCCTAATCAGAATGAACCTGTTCATGCAATCAAGGATGAAAGAATTGCAATCATGTATATTCGTTGCAGTCATGGTTAGTAATGACAAGTATGGGTTGTATGATGAAATCAGGAAGCAGCATGATGCATAGGCAACATGATGAAGATCATGGGCAGCACAGTAATGTATGAGAGCATGAGCAGCATGATGCAGATCATGGACAGCATGATGTTGTATGGGATCACGGACAACATCATGTATGGGCAGCACAGTGATCATGAGCAGCATGATGATCATGGGCAGCATGATGGTGCTACACAGTAAGGTGCAGCAAATGGATGAGATGCAGTTGAAGCAGAATGTCTTCAACTGATCTCATCGTTATAGGAAATGATCTATGCTTAGATCTAGATAAGTCAAAGTGTTGCCTTCTATTGTAAATGTACTCTCTCTCTCTCTCTGCTGAACTTTGAAGATAAAAGAAGATTTGATCAAAGGGTTTCCCCACACATTGTGGGGTTTGTCCCTGGCTCGCGCCATATCTTGTGTCCTCTTGTCTTGGCTTGTCTTCTGCGTTTTATATTTATGTTCTATCTGCAGTTTATCATAATGCTGATGTGATTGCTAACTGTGAAAATTTAAATAAATTGCTCTGGCATAGAACATACCTAAAATTAACAATAGTAAATGTGCATGGAAGAAACAATCTACCTTTGTTTCCATTATCTCTGGTGGCACCCTCGTTCCCTCAAAGGGTTTACTCCCCAGCATGCCAATTAAGCGAAATCCCTCTGCGTTGGCTAAGATCTTTATGCCATTGTCATTCCCCTCTGCATTGGCTAAGATCTTTATGCATTTGTCATTCGTTATGACTGCCAACGCGGAACCATCTTCACTGAAACGAAGGCGAGGACTAGCCTGGACCTTTTTGGAAATAAAGCAAAGATTATGCATTGAGATGTGATCAAGAAAACTTAAAATAATGTGTTAGAAACTCCTCTCAAACTGAAAATAAACCATCCTCATCTTCAAAAATAATTTCTTACCGAACTACCCTCAACATCAATTGTTGAGGATATTGGTGTTATCCATGTCCCAAAACTTTATTTGAAATTCATCATCAACTGCCAAGAATCTATCCCTGGTTGTATCAAATTGCACAACACCTAAGGAACGCTTCCTAAAACTAGAATATGTCCGCTTGATTGTTCCCTCACTTTCAATTCCACTCAACCAAGTATGAATCACCAACTTTACTTGTTGCACAGGAGAAGAACCTAATAAAAAATACAAATAATTATATACTTCAAAAAAGAGCCTAATAAAAAATACAAATGATTATATACTTCAAAAAAGAGCCTCATAAAAAATGCAAATGATTATATACTTCATAAATAATCTTGACAGAGCAAATATAGAAAATTGGATAAAGTAAAAGTCAGATCCACATGAAGAGACTTTACAAACTAAACACCATTCTAAGTTAACATTTTACCTTGTTCAATCAGCACTATAAGTCATTGTAGTGCACCAGAGGCCTGGAGCATTATAGTCCACCCTAGATCCCCCAAGATAATACAACCAGGCTTTGACCTTTCCATCAATAGCTGTAGAAAAAATAAATTGCACACAAACAAAGAATCACAATTCATCTATCTTTAGTGCAATAAAGTATTTGTCATATGGAAAAATTCATAGGAAGGCAAACATCAAACAAAAATAAAATATGCAACCTAACTTCAAAACAACTAGAATTTAATATTACTCAACTGCAATGCACATGATTTTTTTTTCCAAGTCTCAAGGAACAAAGTACCTGAATATTTTTTTACTGGTGAGGACAAACAGAACATATATAGTTGCTTCATGACCTTCAAATGTACACTGCTTTCGACCAGTTACCGCATCCCACACATACAAGCACAAACAATTTTTTTCCTTCTTTTTAAATTTTTTGTATACAGATAAGTAAGCGACAATTACTAGAATGTCTTGACACATGATAAAGCGTATTACCTTGATGGTCTTATCATCCCCTCCTGTAATTATGAAGAGCTGGTAGGTAAGGTGTGAAAAAGCAATTATCATTCACACCACCAACATGTGCCTCAATCTGTTTAAATTATATCAATGTTAATAAATATACTTTCAATACAAACTTGATTTTACAGACCTACAAGAATGTCCAGGTTGGCCATGCAAGCAAACCTCTAGATGTTGTCTCAAATCCCCTGCCACAGAATAAGAATATATATGTGAACTATATGCTTGGAAAACGCAACTCCTATAACACAAATGCAGGCATGTCATGTTGAAGAAAGTGTAACTAGGTTCAGTCTTCATAATGACTTATGATCTTTGTAAATGATGTAATAAAAGAGAATAAATTATTTTTTTTGTATGCCTTGCTACATGGGTTTCATGAGCAAGAAGTGTCATTAGGTCAAAGACTTCTTCTTGATGTCTTTAGGATTTATTAATAAAGTCAAAGAGTCAAGTCATGTATGAAGGAGCTCTTTATGAACCTATGTAAAATATATCCTATTCTAGCCTAGAGCAGCCCTCCAAGACCAAGATCAATCCTCCAAAAGCAAGCACAAGAAGTCTGCAAGCAAAACGATAAGGAGATGATCATGTCGACCTCAAAATTGAATTAATTAGCTAAATGGCAGTCACGTCGGCTGAATAAATAGACATGTCATTTTACACCTTCAAGTCGGCTTGCATATATGGACATAACCACTATAAATACCCAGTCAGGGTCAGCACAAAAAGGCAGACGTGAACTCGCATTCTCTCTGAAGTTTTCGGATGGATAGAAGGACCGAAATCGACATCAAAGAAGGTTAGAACAAGGGTTTGATTGCAACATCGGATTGGTTATAGGTGCAGGAAGAAACCTGAGCTAGTCTGACTCCATCACATAATAATAAACATGACTATAAGGGTCTGACATACGCATGACAGGAGGATGCAGTCTTGGTGTAATGAAGAGTTCTGTGCAAGAAACAATCTCGGCATACCTGTGAATGAAGAGACACAATCTCGGTGGATATCTCAGTGAAAAAGATTCGGACCTATCTCCTATTAGCCTCATTATATATGTATAGAATATCCCCGCATATATCTCAGAAGTCTCGGCCTAGTTAGAGGATCATAGTGACACAGTCTCGGCATAACTACAACAGACCTCGATGCAATGAAATCTTAGTTATAGTCTCGGTGAAAGTGCAGACACAATCTCATGTTAGAAGAAGGATCTTAGTGATGCTTTGTCTCGGCATAACCATCACTGTCTCACACTCTTGATGTGGAGGATCCCTGAGATCAATCAGTCTCAGCATACCTTCTAAACTATCATGATCTCAATTGTACTCATGGTCTTGATGGTAGTCTAATGAGGATTCCGGTACGACATATATCCCAGACATAAACATGTTCTCGGCATAATTGTATTCATAGCAAGGTCAAGATCTCGATGAAGGTTGCAACAGTGATGAAGATCTCAATGGAGCAGTCATGGTGCAACAGTTACCTAGCTGAAGGAGCAGTCTTAACAAAGCAGTGATGATGATGATCTCAGCAGTGATACTTCTAGATGATCTCAGGGATTTTTCAATTGCCTGTCATATGTCAAGGGGAAAGGGTTACTAGTTTCAAGCTAGAACTTCTAGGAAAAACATTTGTTGCTTCTCACAACCATAGAGAGATTCTCACAATTTGATCCATCTGAAGGAAAGGCCCTAAACATTCACATGCTTTGTTCGAAAAAGTCAAGATTGCTTCATTCCACATCAAGGCTCTGGATGGACTTGGTCTTGATGTTAATTAAGCAATCATAAGCTGCTCAATGGATTTGTATTAGATGTGTTTTTAGAAGAGCAATCCACGAAGGAAGATGTTACAGCCAAGGAGATCAAAGCATCCACGAGGGAAGATGTTACGACCAAGAAGATAAAAGCATTGCTTCTGCAAACTGCAGACAATCAAGATGGATTGTAGTGAATATAACTTACTACACACCAACAAATGAGCTTTAATTGTTTCAATCGGTATTTAGACTATATCTAACATGTGCTAGATATAGATGTTCGTACTGAAAAAAGATGTTCAGATTTGATCCTAGAGAATAGGCATACCTCCAATCTCTTCCATTCTATTAGCGGGCATAAGCGATTGAAACAACCAACGATGTATAAAGGTGCACAATTGTTTGGCTACAACATGTTTATGTCTACACAACACAAAATTAAAGGCATTGTGGTGATATAGAAAAATGTTTTGGATTTACATCAGAGACGATCTCAAAGAGTTCTTTGGGAGAAAAGTATCATTGAAGCTTCTCAGCATATCTTAGATTGATTCCAACAATGGAAGAGCAAAGTTAAGTGAAATGTGCTTCTACAAGACTAGATCTCTATTGATGAAGGAGTTGTCACTTTTAGACCACCTATGCTTGGGTTTGTGTGAGTTTGCCCAAGCATTGGGATTTTGTAACCAAGGTGTGGGTGTGAAATCAAGAAAATGAATTATTATTTATTCATTGTTGCAAGTGGAGAACCCTTTAAAACAGTGCGAAACAAGCATATGGATTTCCAAATGAATTAATTAATTGATTGAGTAACAATACTCAATAATAATACAGAGATATTTACAAAGATAGAAACATCAAGTTTCTATGTAAAGAATCAGTTTCATCTAAGAAACTGCTAAAAGAATAAAATTAGCAACAGCTAAAAGAATGAGCATTAAACTAAAATAGTATTATTCTAATACCCTCCCTTAATGCTCAATCTATTTACAACACTAATATACCCCCTGAATTTTACAAACTTATTAGGACCAAGAGGCTTAGTGAAGATGTCTGCAGGCTGCTCTGTTGTGGGAACATATCTCAACTGAATGGATTCGTCTTCAACAAGCTCACGAATGTAGTGGCAATGAGTTTCCACATGTTTTGTTCGTTCATGAAAGACGGGATTTTTGGCAAGTTTGAGCACTCCCTGATTATCACAAAACAAGGAAGTAGGCCCTATCTGGGAAGCATGCATATCTGCAAGCATACATCGAAGCCAAACTGCCTCACAGGATGCCTTAACTACTCCCCGATACTCTGCTTCTGTTGAGGAGAGAACCACGGCTTGCTGATTCTTACTAGTCCAAGTGACAACACCAGATCCTAGACTAAACACATACCCAGCTGTAGATTTACGATCATCAACCGAACCAGCCCCATCAGAATCTGTGTAACCACTAAGTATAGGATCAAAACTGCAAGTGTATAGGAGTCCATAATCAGAAGTGCCACGCACATATCGTAGCACACGCTTTGTTGCTATCCAATGATCAGCTTTAGGAGCGGACATGAAGCGGGAAATGTAGCTCACTGCAAAACT
>APFE030822669.1:90500-176524 GCA_000404065.3 Pinus taeda | reverse complement strand
AAAAAATAAAAAATCTCCACTTTTGTGCCCAAGAAAGTGCTTTGATACCACTTGTTGTAGATCTAACCCAAGAATATTATAGATCTGATAAGAAAGTATGAGACAATGCAAATAAACCCATAAATAATATGAAATGATTCTTTATTGATCAAACCCTTAAGGTAGGGCAACACCATACATTCACTCCTTAATGAAGGAGAATACTCTATCCCCCCTAGGTATATAACAGATATGATGGGTCTCAAGTCTCACCTACAAACCTTTTGTCAAATTAGAAATAGCCACAGAAGCAAAACTGGTGTCCTGAGAATCTGGGAATCCAATATGCCTATCTATTACCTCCCTTCAGTGAATGTGTTGCCTGATTTCATTCATTTATGTTGTGAAAACTATGATCCCACACAAAGAGCAATCCTGACTCCATCTGGATCTATACTGTTCTATATTACTCCTCAGTCCATAAATGAGATGTTGAACTTTAAGCCGACTCAGCCTCTGGTTCCTCTCACCATGAAACTCCTGCTTAATCAAGGTGCAAAGCTGCCTAGCTCAGAAATAACAAGACTAGGTCAGTTATTTATGCTACCACAGTGCCAGCCTGATCATCCTCCTCCTTATCATCAAGTCTCATTCAATGAGACAGGGAAACTCCTAATAGACATGAAATCCTACATTCTAGGATGCAAAACCAGTGAGTTTGTTGATGAAACTGTGTTTGTATTGATGTCCATTTTCACTCCAAGATAGCCCCCTGCTGTCATGTATGACTATGCCACCTTCATAGCAAATAAAATCCATGAGAAATTCATGATTTTGGAGAGAGAAAGAGTGTTCAAGTATACATCCTACATATATCATCTGCTGTTGTACTATCATCCTGATAGTTTCCAAGTTCCTCTTAAAAAACTAGACTCCAAAGGAGAGAGGAGATCTGTCATTTTTTGGACCTCAGTTTTCCATGAAGTTCGCCTCTCACCTTACACATAATGTGAGTTCATTGACATGTTCATTTACCCAACCACTTCCCTGTTGATGATGACCCCTCCTGGCAGGCTCACTGTTGAAATGCAGAGAATTCTACATCTTTCAAGGGGCTACAACGTTGGTGACTGGTATTTCTACCAAAACCATACAGTGATCAGGATTTATGGTTGTGAATCATCCCCCTACAAGTTGCCAAAATATGTCCCATGAGACTCTTTGCCTTGGAATATTTCAGACAATTTAGTAGTGCAGATTTGACTCATTTCTATGGCAAAAACAAAAAGGCACAACTCAAGATAAGACATCAATTGGGACCTTTTGTCTTCAATAAGAGGGAAGAAGCCTGGAATGATGTAGACAAGATGTTAAGAGATGAAATTATGCTGAAACTAAGTTTTTATTGGGCACCATATGACCCTGAACATTTCATAAGCTTTAGAAGAGTCAAAAACAAGCTTTTAGGATATGTGCACCAGCCAATCCCTCAAATTGAACAATATGCTAATCGACAAGAATGGGTAGAGGGCACACTAGTTGAGGATCTTAATGAAGAAGAAAGATTAGAAAAAGAAATGAAAGACTTTGAGAAGAGAATTGACCTGGATTACTTTGCACAGGTCCCTTTCACACAACCTCAACATATTGGAACGAGCACATCATCTGCTATACCTTCACAACAGCCTGCTCAAGAAACCACTCCACCTACAAGAAAAGGCAAAGAAGTACAACATTCAGAGCAGCAAAATACAATGGCAGAACAACCATCTACAACCCAGGAAAAGGGTCAAGAACAAGGCCCTTCAACACAAGTAAAGGCAGCAGAGATCCCTGTGCTACAAACCCTTCATAATGAGGAAAGAGCCAAAAAAAGGGACAGACCAGAAGAGACACCCACAGGGGCATCTACAGATCAGCAAGGTGAGAAGAGACAAAGGCTGAACCCCTGCTCTGAAGAAGAGTTCACAGAGGAAACAACAGGCAACCTTAGGGGTGAGGGAACTTCTGAACAGCAGATCCATCCATTTTTAGAAACATCTACTAGCTCATTTTAGCAGGAGCAAGAGAGACAACCTGGGGTGGAGGTTACATCCACCAAGCAACAGAGCAAGCAAGGCTCTGACATCAAGAGAGCATTCACGGAAATCAAGGCTAGAAATGAACCAGTGAGGTTCCAGCTATATAACCAATTGTTGAGAATGTCTCCCACCAATCAACAAAGGCTGATGGCAGCCTATGATATTCAAGCAGGGAAGATGACCCTTAGTCACTTCAGGCCCACCATACAGCAGCCACAGTCAGCTGCTGATTACATCAGGACCAATCTAGAAGTTCTTGCTAAAGACATCCACCCAATAGACCAGATTGAGTTACACAAACAGGCTGGAGAAATGGTATACTCCTCCTTGGCAGACAAAGCATTGATGGCTCATAAACTGCAGAACTCATTGTATAACACTTCTGCCCAATTGGAGCTGGAAAAGGCCTCCTCATTAGCCAAGGATAATAGAATAAAATCCTTGGAAGAGATTATCATAGAATTGGGACATGATCCCAAGGATCCCAAAGGCGCACATGCCTTAATAAGAAAGAAGGAGGAAGACATAGTATCCTTGAGAAGGCAACTTAAGATGCCAGCTACAATACACCCTCAGACCACAGAGGTGGCACAACAAAAAGAAGAGGAGGATGTGGTCAGTTTATTAATGAGGATGAAACAAAGATTGCTGGATATAGAGAAAGCTTTTGAAGCAACATTACAAGGAAAACAGGAGGAGTTGGCCTCTCAGCCAGCTCAAACAGCTCCAACTCTTACAGTTCCTCCTCCAGCAGTCACCATAACAACCCTTCCCACTGATCCAGCATCAACAACAGGTACCTCGACTTCAGCAGCAACTACAACAACAACAAAAAGATGCCAGCTTGAGCATGGAAGATATGATGAAAGAAATAAAGGCTTTGGAAATTCAAATGGCAAAATTAAAGGAAACCAAGGAAAAGCTGGCCAAGATTGAGGTAAGTTATGACAAATAAAAAATGACTGTAGCTGAGAAGACAAGGGAAGTGAAGGCCTTAGAGAATAAAATAAAAGCCTTGGAGAAGGACCTCACTCTTCATAGAACTCTAACAGAAATCAAGACCATTTTGTGGGATAAGATTGGCCAATCTATTGCTGATCAATGGACAACAATACAAACTATTTTTGACCAGATGGAATTGATAGGGGTAGCTCAATACGAAACTCAAAAAGCCAGAGTATTATTGGCAAACAAGCCTGAGCAGGCCAATCAATTGATTCATTTTTTGAATACTCATACCAGTGAGCAATTAACATGTTTAGACATTCAGAACAGGACAGAGACTATTTTGAGAGTCAAGAAGGTGCTGATTATGAGGAATTTTGTTCAAACTGTAGAAAGAAAATGTCAGGAAATGCAGACAGAGATAGATGCCTTCAGATAGAAATTTGCAGTATTACAGAGCAAAGGTTTACCCAGCCTAGTCACTAGCAAAGGGAGGCTGTTAAAATAGGGACAATATGCTCATAGGTTAAATACCTATGTGACCAATCACATTACAACATCATCAAGCAGCTCAGAAGAGACAATGCCTTCCTCTGGGCAAAGTTTATATGATAAGATGGAAAGTTTGTTTTTTATTGAGCATGAGATAGCACATCTTTTTGAATTCCAACCAAATTATTACAGGTACATTGAAGCTGATGAAACATTGATTAAATTGAAAAAGCATCAATTACCAACAGATCAATGGTGGCAGAGCATGCTGGAGGTCTTACCAAGGTAGTATGATTCTCCTTTTTGTAAATTATCTGCATTATAGGTAAATGGTAATATAAGGGTCTCCTATTAGAAAATAAAATCAACCAAGGAGGGAATTCGCGCCAAAAAGGTGAAACAAACTCGGGCACAGGTGGCAAGTGACAACACATCAGGAACGCAAATCAGGGAAGCAACCATCGACTGACTATCAGAGCCAAAAAGTCAGCAATAACAGGACACCTAAAGCAGCTAGTACAACATAATTATTTCCTCATTCATCGCTGCGCGGTTTTCCACATTAGTTATTGCCTCTGCCAAAGTAGATGGATAAATTTATTACTTGATATTTTCCTACGGGATATTTTGTAAACTTCTTATAAATACTTTCTGAAGATATGTATTATTGCTGGCTGATGAATATCATATTGGACCTGCTTTGTAAATTTTGAGAACTCTTCTGGAATAAAATTGTTGGAATGCTGTGTTGGTGAATTTGCTGTTTGTGAAATCGATGGTAGAAGGATATATTGCAAAATTCTTGTGTTAACACATGAATCAATAAGTTTTCTTTACTCTTGTGTTACTGTATTTGTGTTTTATTTATCATATGAATATCATGTTCTAAGTTACAGGAAAAAAGGATAACCCAGAATTTACTTTGCTGTACTCTGTGTTCAATTCCTGTAATTTTTTATGTTTTCCACAGGACTAGCATAGGCAAGAATTCTTGACTGCTCTTGTCTTCCTGGTTCTGCCACTCTAAATATCATCAAGGAATTCTTAATTGCTCCCTGATAATGTTTACACAATTTCCCTCTGTTAACATAATGAAAGATTCTTGATTGCCTTTCATTCCTTGACTTCATTTCATCCAATTTCAGCTTGAGTGTTGTTCTGTGTTTAATTATCTTGCTTTGCAATTTTCCTATTGCCAAAGAAACCATACCCAAAGGTTTATTTCCATTAGACTCCACCAATCCAATGGTTTGAACTTCTCTCAAGTTACTGCCTTGTTCTACTGAATGTCATCTTTCAAACACCAAACAAAACTTGTGTTTCATAACTAGCCTAACATATAATCAAACAAATCTAAATCACAAAGAGAGAGCCCTCTCAAGTTACAGATTGACTAGGATCTGCAGCTAAAAGATTGGTTAGTGGTTACTTCGGCCGTATTCCCTTCTGGAACCAGGGAACAAAACGCCTAAAATTAAATATTACAAGTAATTTAAAATATAATATTATATAAAAATGTAATTTTAAAATTATTTAAAAATAAGAAATAATTGTAATATATATTACACAGTGTTAATAAGTAATTATTGTATCAATAAATTAAGAGCGAAATCTTATCCAACACAACAATTAAGTGACTACACATTGAAAATTTAAAATAATATTAACAAAAATAAACTAAAATAATTTTTCCTCCTATTAAGAAAAATCCGAAATTATTATTGATTTTTTAAACGAAAATCATTTTGTGCTTATTTTATCAGTTTATAATTCCATAGAGAGTCAGATGGATCGAAATTCCTCTCACATCATTGTTGCTTTCATTCTACTCAGTCACGTATGTGATAAACTACAGCATTTAACGGCGAGATTAGTGGGGTCTCTTGTCTCATCGGGCGTCGGTTCTTGTGTCACACTCCCCACACCGCTCAAAGCAAGTGGAGCATATTTTCCGTCAACGGACTTACTTCCTAACCGTAGGAACCACGTCGACGAGGATCATGCTCAGTTGTGTTTGAAAAGCTCTGATCGCGCATTGCAATTAATTGGGCATTTTTCTAGGCTTCTCTGGCTCCGGGCGGATGAATTTGCAGGAGTTCATTTGATCGATTCGGCGGCGGAATTCTCAATCCTGCTGTGATCGGGAGAACGCCAGCCAAAATAACTGGAAATCGGTCATGATATCTCCGAGATTTTCTGGTAAGAATGAGTTGAATGCGAATGCATCGAATGCGGGAATAGGGCATGGAATTTCCATGAAAAATTTAGTGTAGCATTTCCTGTACAGATATTGATTATTTCCGTTTAAGTTTTTGAAGAAATTTTGGAGTTCGATTTACTACAGAAGATCAGGGAATTGCGAATTATAGCACAGACCGCATTTTTATAAACACTTACGCTTTTATACGCTGGTTCTCCAGTCTGCCACAATGGTCCCATTATCCTTGAAGTGGGAATTTAGGGTAACTGAAGGTTCTATTATGTGCCCCAGTTTGAAAATCTCAAGTAAAATCTGTCCGTTGGGATTCGATCGGGTGGCCATTAGGCATAAAAATTTAGCATGTGTTTTCAAGGATTGTGATGAGTTGTGTATAGTATGCTTCAATATGGGGTTTAAAAAATGTGGATATGCTTTTTAGAAAAGTGAGATTCCCTAGGAGCTGCAAACCAGTCTCCTCTCTGGAGATGCGGTTGCCAGTGCCGGTGTTAGATGAGGTGACACCAAGTGACATTGTAGGTAGAGTGTATAGTAATTACAAATACAATGCATTGTCTGCATCTGTTTCCTCTGATAGCTTTTCTCTCATTTTGGGTATTAATTGGCTTTTTCTTTGGTTGAAGGTTTGGAATGCCTATTGCAGAGTATTCGTTAATACTGTTAGGGCACTGTGTAGAACAACTTTGGTGTGCACAAAGGCACTATTGTTGCCCACCTTGTGTATACACGCTAAAACCGTATCTGACGGAAATGCACAATTGTTGGATGGGATTGGCTAAGATTTGAATTGATTTATATTCCCAAATCCGCTTTCTTGCAGACGCATTGATCTGCAAGGCAAGCGGTTTATCCTGCCCTTCTTGATGTGATGATTGCATCCATCTTCTTCTTACGAGCAGTGAGCACACATTAGAGTGTGATGGCAGAGAACGTAAACAGGAAAACAGAGAAAATTTTAAAACCTTTCTGATTTGATCTTCTTCTTGGGATTCTGATCTGTAAACTTTTGCTAACCAACTCATCACAAATGATCGTAGATTAACTATTATTATTGCGTGATAGAATCTGGCAAATGTTCTTCTGTTGTATAGTTACGGGAAAAAGAAACAACGGAAATTAAGTGGACACCACATTCAACCATGAACACTTTGACATACAGATTTATCCTGGAGAAATCCACTTTGCTAAAACTCGAGCAATGAATTGGTTTTGCCTTTGCTTTATTGACTGTTTTGAATATAAGAGACTTGCCGATTTCAGTGGCTCTAATGAGCAGAGAATACCGTGCATTGGTCTCCAACTGCTACAGCACTTCCTTTCTCTCTCGGTTTTCAATCTTCATCCAGAGTGAGAATTGGCTATTGGGCTCAGATCTAGCTTCATTTTCTTGGCTCTTTCTCCAACTACTGTCACTGTCTTGAAGAATTCATTCGAAATACCGACCAAACTACTGTTACTGTCTTGAAGAATTCATTCGAAATACCAATCAAACTTCAGTAGGAATACTCCAATTTGGAATTTTACTATTTTTTCCAATTCCAAACCTCCTTTTCTAGGCAATGACTGTAGAAAATCCACGAAATTCTGATCTGCTAATATGAGCAATCTGGAATAAAATTTCTTCTCACATGAACACAGAATTTCTCTACTAGATGCAGCAGAATAGGAACAGAAATAAAAGCACAGTCACACAATGCAAAAGCACAGAATTGTCTAGGGAACCCAACTGGGAAAACCCTCGCCTTGTTTGAGAATTTTATTGATAGAGAAACTGAGCAATTGATTTCTTACAAAATACAACTGTTTCAATCTGAAAGACACTTGTCTTTCCTGCTTGATGTAAGCTTGAAACCTTTGCAAGACTGCTGATCTCTGCTGCCCTCTACCAACCTGTGCAAAAGCTTCTCTTGCACACTCTTCCTCTCACAAGCTCCACACAAACTCGTGCTTCCTATTGCTTGGTCTCATCAACTTGTGCTCACCAAAACAATGACTAAACTTGTACCTTTGTTCCTCCTTTTAAAGGCAATTTGAATGGTTAAAGTTAGTTTTCTAATTAAGGAATAATTTTGTGATTGATTGAGTTAACATGAGTTCACTGCTCATGCAACTTGTCCTATTTCAAGTTAACCACTTGAAACTCAATCATTTGTGTTTTTCCTCATTCAACTCACTAGAAAGTCAAGAACTCGACTTTCAATTTCAACACATTAGTTAATTGCATCCTAACTCGTCCTAATTTTTACGGACTGATTCCTAAATTATAGGAACTCGAGTCATGCAGTTTTAACTTTTGAGTCTTGACTCTAGATACTGATGACCTTTGACCAAGTCTTTGACTTGTTACTCTTTACTATTTTTGACTATGAGTAATTTCATTTTATTATTGCAGACGTCAGTATCTACTATTTTTCTTGGTACTAATTAGATTCTAGAACGATGAATTTAAATCAATATATCGATATTTTACTATCTCTATTACATTTATGGTTAATGAATCAATGTATTTCTATTGAATCTGAATCTAAATCATGTTTATAACATTTACATATTTGAATTTAGTACTATTTTACTATTTATTATTTACATTTCACAATGATGTATTTGAATGGCATGACTTGTTATTGTTGGGATTTTATCATTTTTTTTTATCTTTATATTTTGAGATGGGGACCCTATTCTAAGGACCCTGATGTCCCCCCATGCCCCCTAAATTTCGCCAAAATTTGGATGTGCTTCCACATATTCCCCATGTTCATCTTGCCATCTCCCTGCTCCAATGCCCTCCCTGTCCTGGAAACTTGGTGGAATTGCTTGATTCTGCTTATGAAACTGTGTGCTCTTCTTGCCTTGTTGTGCATCTTTTGTGTCTTTTCCTTATGTGGACCATAGACAACATCAAAATGTGATGATGGAAAATAACTTAAACAAGTCTTGAAAGGGGATTAATGCATGAGAGAATGTATGGCACTGTTATAAGCATGCTGTATATAAATCAACTACTGATTGCAAGTCTACAAATGCTTCTGATTTTAGCCTCTCAACAGCTGCACCATGATGCTGGTCACCACTTCTGTTTGCTGTCTAGGGATCTAAAGTTGTAGAGTGCTTCAGTTTCATGTCCATACTTTCCCACATTGTTGTCCAGTATGTGCCCAAAAATTTTGGAGTCTCTACTTTCCCACATTGTTGTCTAGTAAGTGCCCAAAAATTTTGGCGTCTCATTTAGATACAATCAATGTGGCTAGTCCAAAATGTACCCATACATTTGCAAAGAATAACACAACTGCTTTGTGACTTTTAATGGCCTTCTTGCATGAGGTAAGCATATACATTTTGTTGAATCTAGGGTTGCGGGGGAGCGCCCCCCCCCTCAAATTAATCCTAGAGCGCTCTCCCAAATTTGCTCCCGTCGCGCTCCTGCAAAAACAAATTCGTTTCCTGTTTTTTTCATAAATTTTTTGTCACAAAGATGTTCCAAATGCAATTTTTTTCAAAAAACAAGATTTTTTGAGTAGGGCTGCCTAATAATCTTCAAGCTTATGGCCCTAGTATTTACTGTTGATATGCAATTCATGGTAATGTTAAATTTTTAAAGTAAAAGCGACTCAGAATTGTTGGCCATGATTCCTAAATTTAATGATGTCATCGAAGTGAGATTTTCGATATTCTTGACTCCTACATCTATAATACTTCCACCACATAGCTCCAATGACAAGCTTCTTGGAGTATCTTAAACGGCCTGTGCCATAATATGTAATACGAGCGTCGAACTTGAAAAAAGTCCTGATGTGTCAAGGCAGCTAGACTTGTAAGAGAAAACAATCCACTGCCTGTAACATGTTGTGTGTTTAAATTCATAGGTTTAAGTGCTGTCAACCCATATAGCTTTCGCAAGCCAATATCAGTTACTGGGGTGAATGACAGGTTCACACTTTCCAAATTTCGTAAGCCTGCCGAATGGTGGAGTCCATTGCTGCCAACTTCAAAACATGACAAATCCAAGTTCATCAGAGAAGTAAGCCTTCTCAAATATTCTACTCCCTCGCCTCCAACTCTACAGGAATCCAAATTTAAGTATTCCAAGTTTGTCAAGCCTTTACGATGTATTGGGCCAGCATGTGTAATATTGTTATAGGCCATGTTCACAGACTTTAAATTCATAAGTCCTTCAAGCTTTTGGCACGACTTTATGTTGAGATGCATCAAAGCAACACGACCTAAAATTTTATCCATTCATGCCTGAATCAGTGACTGTACTTAAAGAAATTTGCAGCTCCTTCAAGTTTGTAAGCCCAACCAGAGACTTGACATCTGAGTGCTTTATACAATTGCACCATCCAATGTTTAATTCTTAGAGGCACCAATCCACCAGGAGTCCCTGTGACATATTCTAGTTCATCATAAAAAATATGTTGACAATAGTTAAGATTCAGATACTGCAAATTTAAACAATTTTGCAATAGTGAAAGTCCTGAATTTGTCATGTCTGAACTAGAAATATCAACCGCCAGGAGAGACAATCCCTGTGTTGCAAGAATTTCAAGCCAACTATCTTCCATACCAGGGTATTCTTCCAAAAAAACATCCCGAAGATTGTAGTCTTGAAATGCTTGGAGTGAAGTTCTTGTGAGAATTTGAGTATGAACCAACTCATTAAAAATCTTCCGACTCAGATCTCTATATTAAAACAGTCATGTCTGCCAATACTCCCGCAGATTTTTCGAATGGACAACTCTAGAAGAGAAGGAGCTTTCCCACATTCTTTGCCAATGTCCACTGCTATACACAGGCTTATTGGCCATCTAAGGCTGATAATTATACCAGGCCTCCCTGAATCACCTTGCTGGAGGTCTTCTATACTGCGTTGTTCTCTTCTTCTTGAACAAGCTCCACTCATGAAGTCTAAGTGAATATTCTCTTGAAAGTGTTCTATCCCTTTTTCTTGAAATAGATCTTGTGAGAGATTGTCAACACAATGCACCATGCCATGCTTATCGTGAGTGTGCATGGCTTCCTTGAAGTTGATATCGAACTGAGTAGTCTCAGGAAGATATTCTTTATTTCCTGATGTGTCGTTATTTATTTCTCTATTTCCAGCTTCAGTTAACAATTCACAAGCCTGTCCTTGAAGGCCAGTGAAAATAGAAACTGGGCATTCTTTCTGCTCTTTTTCTAGTTTTTCTTCATTTAATTCCATAATTTTTCTAGTGTTGTCAAGCCTGCTGGGAGAGTTCCAGCAAATGCTTTGCATATGCATTGGCTGATGACTGTATGCAGACACTAAAAATACTGTGCCTCCATCTCCAGCAGGTAGACTAGAGGCCTGCTGACCATGTCCCATACCACCTTAATATTCAGTGTTTGAAGCAAGTGTTTGCAAATCATCATCATGCTTTCCTTTTTCTTTTATTAGATCCTTGCGATCATTTGTCTGCTTCTTGTAAAATAGTTCCATTTCCTTAAACCTGCTTTTTGTCGTGTCCAATGCCTCTAATTTTGTAAAAGCCACTTTGTTCCAATATTGCAATTTCTTCATAGTTTCTCCGCGCTGTTTTTCCAGCTTCATCCTAGATTTTGCTTGCTGCTCCCAAAACTCTGCATACTTCTCCCAAAAATTTGCTTCCGGTGGTTCTGTTTTTCAATCTTTCAAATACCATCCAGGCTGGCAGGTCTTCTGCCCTAATACCACTGTAATGGAGTAAGGTAATTTTCACCCTAGGATTTTCTGTAACAATAACTTCTTTTTCCTCATGTAATATATTTCAGTGAATACGATCCAATGCTACGATAATATATCAGTCAATTTCATTATAAACAGAATAAATAATTTGGACAAATATATTTCAATTATGCATCAATTCCATTACTATAATGGGATGTCCATAGTTTGTATACATAATTCAACACATAACCCAAATTCAACATATAACCCAACATACGGATCTTAATAGTCATGAATACATAAACCAGTGTCTTTGATGAAACTGCTAGAAAATGCCGTTCATATATTCAAGTTCGATAAGTGTGAGCGCCTAACTGGGGTCTATGACGTGTAATGTTTAATTAAACCTTTAGATGTTTTGCTACGTTTATGTTCTTCGTCCTCTGCACGTGTCCAGAGTCCTACTTTATGAATTTTGATTCTGGGACCCGATACCTTTTGTGGCGGTTTTAGCGTTTTGGTCAACCATTCAGACTACAGATGTCGAACCCTTGCTGGCCTGTATGAATGCATGCCCAGGTGTGGATGGCTTTTGGGTGCTTCACAATTCCGCGTTCATGCTACCAGCAGCTCCCGACTTCCAACTACAGGTTGCGAATTAAGCCACCAGGTTCTGCTTGCTCTAGAATGGGATCTCAAATTTTAATTGTCACTGTTTGCCAATCAAGAGAGACCTTGCTATAGGACTAGGGTACAATTTTATTCAGTACTTCAGAGACCTTCAAGGGCGCCACTTCCTTCCAAATTAAAGTTAATCTTGCTTTAATTCTTCCTTCGTAGACCTGTGCCAGAACAATTAAAACCCCAAAGAAAAACCCTCACTGACCACAGATGACCCCCTTGTGCCAAACCCAGAAGATCTTGCCTTCCTCACTGCCTTGGACAATAATTTTTTGTGTTCAAAAACAGAAATTGGACTTTAGAGAATTTTGATCCCAAACAAGGATATTAGAGAACTTGCTGTTCAAAGTTCAAACAAAGATTGCACCTGCAAAACTTGTTGCCCAAACAAAGGTTGATTATTAGAGCTTTCTTGTGTCAGAATAGAAGAAGAGCTATATAAAATGTGTCAATTAGGGTGGCATCTTTCACCACGGATATTGACATGGAGAAAGGGGTCTTAAAACCCTCAGAGCCTCAAGCTCAAGAAAGATAATGATCCAATCCAAATGATGATTCAAATGAATCCAATCCTCTTGAATTTATAGATTTCCTTGAGGGGCTCTCTTTTCTTAATTGATCGAGTAAACATTACTCCAAGCCCTAACTTTGGGTTTCTTTGCCCAGCTGCCACAAAACTTGCCCAATGGAGGGAAATTTGGGCTTTTTCCCCTTTATGGAGGACTATATCCTACAACGATTGATAGGCTAGTTCGTCCCTTAAGTGATTAATTACTTGGGAACATCACATTACTTTAGCTCAATAAACCAATATATAATTATTCGCCTTTCCTAAGTTTAACTTGGGCTAGGTTACAACAACAACTTGCTCACATGTGAGCAAGTGTCTAAGGAGACTTTGGGCGACTTTTGCACACCAAGACACTTAGGCCTATGCATAAGCACCTTTCCGAGCTACAAACATCAACACTCCCTGTTAGCGAGGGAGGTACTTTTGCCATTTGGAACTGATTTAGATCCTGCATCTGTTGCCGTGGTTGATCCCTCCCTCGCTCTTGGACTACTCCTCCCCTCTTGAACCTGGAGGCTGGCTCCCTTTGTGTTGCTCAACCTTTGGAGCTTCTTGCTCCTTGTTCTCTGTCAATGTTTTGCTTTGTGCCTTTACTCAATTAGGCTAGCCCTAAAACCTATGCATGTTGCTCTCTCTAACTCGTATAACATGTCCCTCACGAGAGCTAGATCTACTGGGTCAGATCAACACCTTCCCATCTAGGAAAGGAACACAATAACCCTTTTTCTCCATCATGGAGACTAAGCAAATTCCCCCTGATTCTGGCACCCACAAGCCGTCCTTCATTTCCATCCTGCCTCTTGCCTCAAGTGGGAATGTCACTGTTCCAACTCCTTTAACTACATGTTCGGAGTCCCACTTGGTTAGGTTATTGAACTGATCCGGTGCTCTTGTCATATGCCTTATCGCTCCGCTATCTAGTAGCCACACACCTACTGGTAATATAATTGAGGTAAAGTAGGAAACATGTACACATTCCTTCTCAAACTTCCTGGAAAACTCCTTTGGAGCTTCTGTTGATGCAACTATGGCTGGTTGCGTTCCCTTTCCCCTTTTCTTCTTCTTCGGACACTGTGAAGCATAGTGTCCTGTCTTATGGCAATCAAAACACTTGACCTTAGTGAAGTCCTTTTTCTTTTTTGACTGTGAGGTTTGACTCCTCAACCTTGCTGCTCGAACCTTTGCTTGTCATTACCCAACTAGCAAGAGCAAGTTTCTCATCATCCCCACTCTTCTGCTGTTCTTTAGACAAGGATTTCTCCTAAAGCTCCTCTTGGGTGAAGTCATCCCACAGTCTGTTCCAATATGGTAGATTTTCTCTTGCTAGAATGTCTATCACAAATGGAGCCCAGGGTTTTGAGAACCTACTTAGGGTTGTTCTTACAAGCTCATTAGTTGGCAAGGCTATTCCAACAACTTCAAGCTCATCTCGAACATTTTGAACCCTTGTGAGTTTTGATGCCACAGTGTCCGGTTTAGTCATCTCAGTGTTCTTGACCTTCTGCCTCAAGAACATCATCCGATTTTGATTGTCACTATGATATAGGTGCATCAGAGTGGTCCACCTTCCAAAGGTACTATCCTTCCCTGATATGTGAGGGATTACATGATCCTTCACCCCATCCATAATGATACATATGGCCTTCACGTCTTTCAACTCGTGAGTTGCCAAAGCTTTAATGTCTGAAGGAGCTATAATCTTAGTGGTTGCAAACTCCGATAGGCTTATCTCTTTGAGAACCAGCACTATCCTCTCCTTCCATGGATTGAAGTCGTAGGCCCCACCTAACCTATCCCCAAACCTCAAACCAGTTGTTGATGCCATTGGACAATTCAATTGAAAACTTTACTCACGTCCTGACTGGTATGGTCTCCATCTCTCGCTATGAGGGTTGAGCTCTGCTAATCACGTTGGTATTGCTGTCTCTTGTTCCAAACTCTTGTGGACCTCTACCACGCCTTTGGCTTGTTGCTCGGATTTGCAACTACTGTTGCTCGATTACCTAGTGGCTATTTCAGCTAGGCTCGCCTTTTGTTTTGTGCTCTTCCTAATCCACACTTATTGTGGCATGTGCACTCGAATGCTGGTCTACCTTGCAATCAACGGTTGAGCCCTGTACCCACAGCTCCATAGGGTGGCTTTGCTGGCTACAGCCCATTGCTAGTCATCTTCGATGGCTTGAACACTACCCTCACTGCTCAACACATTACATTGTGGCTGGCCCCTTTATTTGTTGTTTATGTGGCTAGAATGTTGCGTGTGACACTCACTCAATTTGCACCTCTTAATGGACTTGCTTCGATTGATGTCCCTCGACGATTGCTGCTCCCTCGATCGTTGTTGCTCCCTCGTTTGATCTCTCTATGAGCATTGCCTCTTTATAGTTTTGCGTCTTTCAAGCGGCCCTCAATTGCCTCTTGTTGGTCCGTGACCTAAACTTGTTGGTCCCTTTGCTCGACTCGCTACGTGCTACTCTTGTCTTGCTACCTCTTGACTCCTTTGTTGCTTGTTGATTTGTTGTTTGGTTGGTTGTGTTGCAACCTTGACCAATCCATCATTTTGATTTATTTGGGAATGGGTTTGCGTATGGGCCATAGTGTTTCCATTGACAATTGCCGGCCCTGCCTTCTTACGTAGTCTTTGCTCTACTCTCCTTCCATGTGTGCTCAATTGTTGCAATTGGTTGGCGGCTGGGTGACTGTCAGCCACTAGCCGTCAGACCCTCATCCCCTTGTGCTCTGTTCTAATGGTTGTGGCCCGACAACCTTGTTGGCCACCACCACACAATTTTTTTGTTGTTGTTATTGTTTATTTTTAATTTTTATTTAAATTGTTGTTAAAAAAATTGCACATGCCGCACTCCTCTTTCTTAAAATTTGCTTCAGAGGCAAGGGCTATACGATTGAATTTTTTTCTTTTTCATTGGCATCCTTAAAATTTTGTTCACTCATATGATCGCGGCCAAAGTTGGCCCCGACAATCTATTACGAACTTGGCACTTGTGATTCAAAGATTGGCTTTCTTCAGAGTTTACAATCTAATAACATGTTAGTTTTTCGTACCCTAGCATACCAACAATTAGTTCCGAGTATATTTACGTGTACTGAATAAAAGCACCAACTAGGGTATTAACAAAATTAAAAATTACTGAAAGAAAATTTACCAATCTCAATCACATAAAGGACACAAAATCTGTGCAATCTGAGTTCTTCATTAAGTTTTGAACTTACTTGGTGTCCCTTCTTGGGAAAATGGCCCAATTAAGGAATTACATACAATACTGATTTGATCTAGCTGATCAAATCCTCCTTGGATGATATGAATCTCCTTGCTGCCCGTTCCTTGGACCCAACACACTCACTAAGCAGCCTCTCTCAATCTTGTGCTGCTATATGGTGTATCTTTTCCTTTTCTCTAGCCTTGCTTTTATAATTTTATATTGAGTAAATCTTTAAACTTAATCTTCACAGTGATTGATGGCTGAGATTAGATCTCATCTCACTTGAGATCAAGGGTTGAGATTAAAACATAATCACTAAAGTAATTTACTTTACTTTTCCTAAGTTTACATTAGCTCAATAAGCTGACATAATAATTTTGTGCTTTTCCTAAATCTAACTTAGGCCAAGTTACAATAGCAACTTGTTCATTCTTAAGCAAGTGTCTAAGGAGACTTTGGGTGATTTATGGATGCCTAGATACTTAGGTCTGTGCAGAAGTACTTGCCCAAGCTACAAAAATCAACATTTTTCTCACCATAATACTCTCATAATCGCAGACTCTCTCTAACTTGGCTTTGATACTGGGATCAATTTAGCATGAGTGTCTTTAGATGCGTAATTTTATTAATTAGAGAAAAAACATTATATAAGGGTGAGAGACATAGCATATATATAACTTCTCTAGCCTCATCTCAACATGCTATGTGTCCTTGATCAACAACTCAAGGATAACCACTATGACAAGTCCTTACTATCTTCTAGGGAATCAACTCTTCTACAATTAACTTATTAATCTAGAAATAATACATTCTAGCATAACTTTATTAATCGAGGAAAACTATCTAACTAAATAACTAAATAAACTTTAGTATTATGAGGTTAACAACAAATTATGGATAATATTGAGAAATTGCAAAAGGAATTAGGGGACAAACTTGTTAAATTAATAGAAGATTCCAAAAGGCGATGGCTAAAGTTAATAAAGAAAGAAAACAATTGTTGTGGATGTGGAAGAGATGGGTTTCAGAACATTAATGTGAAGACAAGTCTTCACTATCTACATGATTCAAAGATAGTGGAAAGAAAGGAAGTAAAATTCTTGATGCCTCGGAAATAAATCACTATTGGGTATTAATTAAGAGTCTGACAAGGACAAAACGTTTAGGAAAATTAATGTGTGGCAAAGGGATTGATGTACTAAATGAAAGATGAGATGGGTTAACAATAGCACCTTCAACCTATGAAATTCCACCATTAGGGTCAAATTTGTCCTCCACAAATCGCAAATGAAGTCAAGGTAGAAAAAATAAACTCAGTAAAGTCAAAATCAGAGTATCAACAATCGATAATGAAGCAGTGCTAGAAGTATCACTAAAAATCTCGAATCCTCGGAACGAAATCACTTATGGGTATTAATTAAGAGTCTGACAAGGACAAAACGTCTAGGAAAATTAATGTGTAGCAAAGGGATTGATGTACTAAATGAAAGATGAGATGGGTTAACAATAGCACCTTCAACTTATGAAATTCCACCTTTAGGGTCAAATTTGTCCTCCACAAATTGCAAATGAAGTCAAGGTAGAAGAAATGAACTCAGTAAAGTCAAAATCAAAATATCAACAATCGATAATGAAGCAGTGCCAGAAGTATCACTAAAAATCTCGAATCTGCGGAATGAAATCACCATTGGGTATTAATTAAGAGTCCGACAAGGACAAAACGTCTAGGAAAATTAATGTGTTGCAAAGGGATTGATGTACTAAATGAAAGGTGAGATGGGTTAACAATAATACCTTCAACTTATGAAATTCCACCATTAGGGTCAAATTTGCCCTCCACAAATCGCAAATGAAGTCAAGGTAGAACAAGTGAACTCATTAAAGTCAAAATCAAGATATCAACAATAGATAATGAAGCAGTGCCAGAAGTATCACTAGCATCAATTTCATGCACACCACAGAGTCAAAATTAATAAGTGTCTAAAAAGTAAACTATTACTCAAACCTAAATGGAAGTGCTGTCTACAAACTATATTTTGCCTCATCTCAGGAAGGTTGATAAGACCTAGTATATAATGTAAAAAGGGCAAGGAACACAGTCAAACATACAACAGTGGAAGCAAGGAGAGAATGTTACAAAGGAGCATCAAGGTTTCACATTCAACAAACAGGTGAAAAGGCTTTAGAGTATTATGCATACTTTATGAAAGAATCTTGTCAACATTCAAATCGAGAGCCAAGTCAAACCTATCAATCCAGACAAAGATAAAGATGATTCTGCCAAGGAAACATGCTATGTTAGAGAATCATATTTACTAAGTTTTGAGGAGAGAGCATTCTTTAAGAGGGTGGCAATGTAATAAACATAGTAATACTAAAATATAATAAATAATAATAATAATAAAACAAATGCAAATCATCAGGTTAATGAAAGGTGAAAGGGCAGACTCTCATTCACTTCAATATCAGTTAATGCTTATAAATATACTGTCACAAGTCTCATTGTAACATCATTAATTCATATCAATCAGTTATTACTAAATATTCTCATACAATTGCAGAAATACTCTGTCAATCTCGTTATAAATAGGGTCTGTTTATTTCACTGATTCATTAAATTATTTGCTGCTGATAATTCCTCCATGGCTCTCGTTTCTTTGGTTATCAACCTTGGGATTTTTAACTAGAGAGACTTGATATATGATTCTCACTGATTTTCTTCTTCTCTTGCTCCTCTCATTGCCCATTGGACTTTGGCACTGGCCACTGTCATGATATTGAACATCTTTTGTTCACTGATTTGCAAACTGCTCTTTCTCTTTGCTATTTTAGCAGACTTAATTTGCAGATTTTCAACTTGGGACATCAAAAAGGTCTTAGCGATACCCGACTGAAACTAGCACGTGCATGCACTAGTTTTGAAGCAAGAGGAGTGCTTGTGACATAAGTACTTTTCTTAAGTGGTCATTTGACCACCCTTGTGAAGTTTTCTGAGGGACAACTTCAAGTGATAACAGGTGTCTTTAACAAGTGTTCATGTTCCTCTCAGACCACTATTTTAAAAGTCCCTTTCCTTCTTGGAGCCGTTGTGAACATGTAGTGGTACTGTGGAGTTTGAAACCATGGTTGCCACAGACTTGCACACAGGCATTAAAAAAACCTCCAACAGCCAAAATGTGGAGCTATCTACCACTTGCATTGGAACTTCCACTTGTTGGTTATTTATTCTCTGGGTTTCAAAGCTATATCATAATTGATTGAATGGATTGGTCCTCCATCTAAATCTGCACCTTTATGAGCCAAGTGACTGGGCCCCCAATTTAGTGTATGCAAAACATGGCAAAATGTCATATATTCAAATGAGGGGATTAGAGATCTACTTTGAAGTGCAATGTTGGACAGTAGAGTATTATTCAAATTCACTTTATTTGTCATAAATGTAAATATTAAACTTGAATCTCCCCTGTATACTAGACTTTTAATGCCCGATTTTTTAAGAATATTTAAACCTTTTAGCCAAGTCAATGTCTCCGCTATATTCTTAGTGCTCATATACAATGGCTGTGCAAAGCTTATCACCTGTACTCCTCCCAAATCTATGATGAATCTCCCCAGCCCTGTCTCTGCCTGGGTTGCCCTCAGTTACCCCATCTCAATTTCTTTACGGGCTTATTCACCAAAGCCCGGGCTTCTGTTCCAATCTGAAGCACCACACAATTATAATTTATTTCTGTTTCTGTCATTGTTTGTCTACATTTTAGTATTGTTGCCATGGTTGATTAACTGATTTCTAATTACTTTTCAAGCTGAAGGAAAAGGATTAAATAATTTATCTTTGCATGATAGCCATATATCCAGAGGGAGAGACATTAGAATTTTGTAGTGATTTGGAAGCTAGTGATATTTTCGGAAAATTTTGAAGTTTAAACTTTCACATTAATCTTTTTCGGTTCCACATATCTCTTGGGGGAAACTGCTTGGGCACTTCTGCTCATTCCAAGGATGGTACATAGGGTAAACCCTAGATTTTTCAGGGTACAAGGCCAGGTCAACAACTTATGAATATATCAGATATAGCCCATCAACATTTGGCTCACGAAGAACAAACGTCTCACAAAGTGACATTTGAACTCGGGTGGAGAGAGTAACAACTTTTCCTCACAACCACCCTAGCTAAACCCAATTGACATTTTTCACATTAATCTATAGAATCATACATGATAATTCAAAATCCCATACATGTGATACCACCTGTTCTGTTCTGACATCAAGAAAATCCCTCCATGCTTGTCATCATCAAACTTTTGCGTACCATGGTTGTGGAAAGCTTGAGCAGTCAATATGCATATAGAAGTTGAAGCATATTATTTGTACAATAGCAGGTCATGATTTCCAGGAAAGAGCTTAAAAGTAAATATATACCAGACAGATTGCACAACTGTTTCCATGACACAAGAGTGACTTCCTAGCTATTTTATACATTTGGGAATGTGGCATGTACAATAAGATATGTTTTTAACCTGTGGAAGACATTTGAAGGCATGTCTATAAAGGTACATGCCTTACACAGTAGGCATGCATTAAAAATGTTTGTATATGTACATATGCACATGAATATGTCTACATACAGACATGAACTTGCATATGAAGAGAGTAACAATGCTTTGAATATTCTGCAGGAGCCGAAGCTGGCCCAAGGTAGGATGTCTTGATATCAGTAGGAATTCAGTCTCGCATGGGTCAGAAACAAACAGAAATATTTATTTAATTAAATATAAAAAGGCTGGTTCAGCTTTGTTACCTAAAATCTCCACTTATGTTTGGAGCATCCTTGTCAACACCGGTGAATAGCCCGCATCTCCGTCATTCTAGTAGCAGAACTGCAGTTTCAGAACTTGGTAGATCCCCTTCCCTTTGATATTGATGATTTTAATAATTACCTTTTCCTCACCTTGTTTTAGTACATTTTTTCTAAATTGTCTAACTGGTCAATAGTTAAGTTCTTATGAACTCTTTACCGATTGTATAGGTTCAACTGAACCAGTTATCTTAGATGAAAGCTTTCGTGCTGTCACTGAAGCAGATCTGATGAAGGCTGGAAGTTCGCCCAAGCAAGCATCGTCCGCAGTAGCATCTCCTGATCCTTTATGGCGAGTAAAGGTTAATGCCTTTGATATCATCCATTTCAAAATTGTGTAGCAGTTAGGACTTCAGAAAATGAAATGTTTTTAGTGTTTTTACCCAAAAAAAAGGAGAAAGACAAGTATGTTGTGTAGCAGGAAGACACTGATGTTTTATTTTCTGTTATAGAATTTTTTTTCTAAAAAGTGATTTCCTTATGTAATTCCTAAAAGGCAGAATTTCTTTGAACAGAATAATCACATTGGTTTAGTTAGTCTTATGTGTATATTCATAAAAAAATATGAGAAGTTGAGCATGATGTCTAGTAGGAAGGTGGTTTGATGTTTTAGGTATCTTGTTTTATTTTGAAACTCATGGAGAAAGGACATCTACTGTTTTCATAAGAGAAATAACTACTGTGAAATCCACCCGAAGTTGCAAGTTTGGAATGACAATGAGACAGTTACAACAGGTAATAATATTGTGTGTGCGTTACTTAAATATGAGAAATGAAAGAAGTAATCACAGCATCATTCATAGTATGCAAAAAATATTGTGAAAAATCTTTTTTAACTCACAAAATATTCTATGTATGTAATATCCCAAATGGGATATTTTGCTAATTAGCAGAAATTTAACTCAACTAAAATTTCACCATAATATTACTATTCAATTAACAAAAGATAACAAGTAGAGTGCATGCAATTCAATAACACAATGAGCAGGAATAATCTCAGCTTTCATTATAATAAATAACTGAGAGTGTACATGATGATATAACTGAAATCGCTGAGATAGATAATTTGGTCTCCAAAACTGATATGCTCCAACGTTGAAACCGACCCTCCAAAACTGAACTGAAATGCAACTGCTAAGCTCTCCTGTGAATTCTGGGTGAATTCACCAAGGGGAGATGGGTACTTGCCCAATCTCATTGAATCTCCCGAGGGTTTCTGTCTTGGGGCTACCAATGAAGTAAAGAACTGGGTTCTCTAACCTCTCATACAAGAAGAAAGATGAAATCCAAGATACCCCCGAATGGCCTCCTCCTCCTGTTTTATAGATCTGATGGACCCCTCTAGAACCTCCAAAAAATTATTATTTTAATCATTGAGCACACTTCCCTCTTTTTAATTCAATTAAAATATATTTTTAATGTGGGGAAATGGTAAATTGGCCACCATGGCTCCTCAGAGCACTGAAACTTATTTCTAACCATCCCATCTTGTAGATCTTCTCATTTCTGTTCCAATGAGCTATTACAATAAGGTGTTCTGTCAAGTATTCCTCCCGGAATGCCACCTTAAGCATAATTAATTGAGTCAGGCCCATTAATAACTCTACATTTTGGAAGTTGTTGGAATGCACCGGAACGAAAGACAAACTGTGCAGATGATGGAATATACCAAGCGAATGCCATCGAACCTCATAGAAACTCCTCAAAAGACCTTGGGCCCACTGATAGAGTAAACCAACTCCTGTGACCTAGTTGCCTCCAATCTTGGAAGTCCATACTGACCATGCTGTAAGGGAAACCAGAAAAAGGAACATGAAAAATCCTCCTACCCCAAGATTGCTTGCCCTCAAGCAATCCAAACCTGTGGATCAGTCTGGTGGTCCAATGCAACTGAGACCCAATGTGTTAATTTTAGGTATGTTCTATGCTTAGAGCAATTTATTTCAATTTTCACAGTTAGCTCAATATCTTTTCTGGATTAGCAATCACATCAGCATTAAAGTAAATTGCAGATAGAACATAAACATAAATCGTAGAAGACAAGCCAAGACAAGAGGACACAAGATGTGGCGCTAGCGAGGGACAAACCCCAATGTGGGGAAACCCTTGATCAATTTTGCTTATATGTTCTTCAATAGTTCAGCACACTGAGAGAGAGAGAGATAGTACATTTACAACAGAAGTCAACACTTTGACTTATCTAGATAAGAGCATAGATCATTTCTAAGAAGATGATACATGAGATCAGTTGAAGACATGTTGCTTCAACTAATTCTCCAAGGTGACTCCTTCACCTATCATTGTGCTGCATTTTTTCATCATGCTGCACTTCACCGCGCTGCACCCATCATCACTATGCTGCATCTCATCACGCTTCATTAATCATGACTATACCCATCACTATACTGCATTATGTGCCATTGTTGCACCATGTTTCCATCCTGACTTATGTGTTGGCTGCACCTTGCTTGCTTGTTGTCCCTAGCATGCTTGTTGTCCTTAGCATGCTTGTTGTTGCATGCTAGTTGTCCCTTGCATGTTAGCTGTATCATTGCATGCTTGGTGTATTTGCTGGTAAGTACTATACAATTGTCCCAATGTTAGTTAGCTGTCCTTTGCATGCCGCTCTCCTTCGGAGACAGATGCTCCCACTGTTTCAGTAGTTCCCGCTATTCCCGGTAGTTCCGGTTGTTCCCGACAGTTCTGACAGTCTTGATAGTTCTGGCTTTTCCGGCAGTTCCGGTTGTTCCCGACAGTTCTGGCAGTCTTGATAGTTCTGGCATTTCCGGCAGTTCCAACTTTTCCAGCTTTTCTCGCTTTTTCGGTAGTTTTGGCTTTTCCGGTAGTTTCGGCATTTCCGGTAGTTCCGTCTTTTCCGGCAGTTTCGGCTTTTCCGACAGTTCTGGCTTTTCCAGCTTTTCTGGCAGTTCTGAGTTTTCCGGCATTTCCGGGTTTTCCGGCAGTTCTGTCTTTTCCGGATTTTCCGACAGTTCCGACTTTTCTGGCAGTTCCGGCTTTTCCGCCATTCCGGTAGTTCCGGCTTTTCTGGCAGTTCCGAGATTTCCAGCTTTTCCGGCATTTCTAGCTTTTCCGGTAGTTCCAACTTTTCTACCCTGTGGATCAGGGTAACGTTATTCCTTAGGATCTCTCCTCCTATTAAAACCCAAAGACAAGTAGAGAGAGGAAGAGATTCCAAGTGTGT
Organism: Pinus taeda; assembly: GCA_000404065.3. Lineage (NCBI taxonomy): Eukaryota > Viridiplantae > Streptophyta > Pinopsida > Pinales > Pinaceae > Pinus > Pinus taeda. The sequence goes on along the minus strand of APFE030822669.1, from coordinate 152,611 downwards.
TGAAATGACTTGAAGGCCACCTCTATTTATACTAAAATGTTGAGCACAATTGGGGTTTATTTGGTTGTTGGCCGACCTTGACGAATTGTCCCATAACACAAATAAATTCATATCTCCATGAATACTTATCGGAATCAGATGATCTTTAGATCAATCCTACACCTCTCGATGAGAGGGATCCAAGAAAAATATCAACTTCCATTAATAAGATGACCCACATGGAGTTTGGCCCTAGTTGCCAATTTTAACACAATGCCCGGATCCCATACAAACCACTGGGTGATGCTATGCCTCTGTGTCAACTCACCATAAATGGACCCCTCAATCCCTGGATCCCAAACCAATCTTTGACTGAACTTGTCATCAACAAAACCTCTTGGATCCCAATGCCACCAAGAACAGATATCACTCCTCCATGGCTCTTGCTATGCTATAGCTACGACTGTGAATGACACTCCATCAGTAGGATACCAATTCATGATCTCCTGCTAATCTATCCTGAATGCACAGGCACCTGTATATGGAACGAGTCCCCTATGCTGCACCATGCCCATCTCACATAACTCTGTCTGGCTAATCGACAATATCCATCGAGAAAATCTCGTCTCTCTCCCTACAACAGGTACACGTGGCCAAACTGTACTGCACGCCCTGTCTGTCTACTCCTGGAGAGGGATACTCCCTGAGACTACTGCAACTCTGTCAGTTGCTTGTGCATCTATTTGCACTTTTTCAGTGGGTTGGCCCAAAGATGGGTGCACCACCATCTCCAAAAGATCCTCCCTCTCCTGACTGAAAACTCCATGTTCCTCTAGTCTACAAACCCCTTGCCAAACTAACCTGTCCTATTAGTCTCCAACACCTTCTAACGACAAGTGTCTGCAAGTACTACAACCCTTGTTAAACTATGGTATGTTCTATGCTTAGAGCAGTTTACTTCTTTTCTTCTTATTAACCACATATTAGCAATCACATATACATTAAGTAAAGTGTAGATAGAACATTAAATGATCAACAAAAAACAAGCCAAGACAAGAGACACAAGATGTGGCGGCTAGTCAGGGACAAACCCTAATGCGGGGAAACCCTTTGATCAAATCTTCTTTTATCTTCAATAGTTCAGCAGAGAGAAATAGTACAAAATCAAAATTCTGTAATTTTATATCAGCAGCAGCAAACCCTAAATCAACAAAGTCAAACTTGGTCAAACGAGTTGAAATTGACCTCCAATATGCTTGGTCAATTTTCGGTCAACTAGCCCTCGAACAGCTTGAAAAAACAACCCTTGAACAACCTCAAAAACACAGTCAAATTGCTGCCCAAAACTAAGGCAGTCAACGCTGGTCAAACTTGTGGATGGATTGCCTTGATTTTTGTGCCAAAATTTGCGGCCTGCCTAGGAGAGGCAGCCACACCAAAACCACACCTTTGATGAGTCAACGCTTGGTCAACGCAGGTCAAAGAGACCTTCAACAGTTTTTGCGTCCTCCTTTCAGCGTCCTCCTTGCCCTAATGCATTCTCCTTCTCACGTGTGAGCTGCTCCTTGTACGACCCAAAGCTAAGGAGAGAGAGAGAGAAGAATGAGTGAGATGAGATGATGAGAAAATGAATCAACCTCTCTTGTATTTATATGATTCACTGGGCATGTGTGCCACACATTTAACTGCTGGCCAACCTTGACAATTTGTCAAGTAAATACAAATAAATTCATATCTCCATTAGCACTTGTCGGAATCGGATGATCTTTAGATCAATCCTACACCTCTCGACAAGAGAAATCTAGGAAAAATATAAGCTGCCATAAATGAGGTGACCCACATGGAGTTTGGCCCTAGTTGCCAATTTTAACATGCTGGCTATCTGTGCATCTATCTGCTCCTCATCAAAGGATGGTCCAAAAGATGGCTGCTCATCCTCTTCTATCATGGGCTCAACATGAACCCCCAACCGACTCTCCACACTGTGCATATCGTGCCCCTCAGCTAACTCCTGCTCCTCTATGTGCTCTCCATGTTGAATCATTAGTGGCTCACTTGGAAAGTCTGCTCCCCGGATAATATGCTGCTCATCGTACTCCATCTCACATGAATGCATACCTGGGCCGTTGCCAACATACCCACATGACCGCTCATGCTCCTCAAGGGTATCCTCATATGAACTCATGGGCTCAACCATAAAAGCAAAATCATCACCCTAAAAGTCAGAAGGGATCCCCTCCTGCTCTACCCCTGTCATCTCCTCCGCACCACTCAAGCATGAGTGGTCTGGTCCCCAAGGGTCCTTGCAAATGAAGCAAAGACCCTTCCTCCTCAGCTCATTCTTGCTACATGGTTGGTCACCATAAATCCTCTGCAACTCTTCCTAGGTTAACTGTCTCCTGGACAATCCAATGTTTTGCTTAACTAACCTTTCGGCTAGTTCATAAGAATCAAGTGAAACCAACTATTCCTTCCTCCAAATGGCCAACAACTTAGACTACAGTTTGCAACCTCCTGCAAATGGCATCATGGTCTCCCATACATGAGGAAAAAATATTGACTTCATGAGTGTTATGACTGTATGAGGATGATGTTTCCTAATGCTGAAGAAGCATTGGAACATTTGCAAGATCAAATCGTCACACTCTAGGTCAAACATGCGGTCATAAGATCTAACCAAGTCCATGACTTCTGGAATCTCTAGCCTCTTCCCAAAGGTAGGGCCCTCATTGTTATCCAAATCCTGGAAGGTCTTCACTATCAGTGTAAAGACTCTCCTCATAATGTCATCACTAGAAGGAGGTATAGGTGCAGTCAGCGTCATGATACTACTAAGACAAGAGGCAACTGGAAGGTTGACTCCTATACAAGGATGTTCCAAAAATTTGTGTTGTATGAGAGCAAGCATGGTTGGTTTAAGAGCCTAAATCAAGCTCTTACCATCTGACAGATGCACCTTGGAGAGGAGTGAAGCAAGTTTTTTTAGTTTGAGAAGGGCTCTTGTGGTCAGCCCCATGCATCTCAAATCTATCCCAAGTACATAGATTTTGTGTCCCAAATCATGTTCCTTCTATGGCTGCTCTTGTTGTAGCATAGAAAGTATCCCCTGGAAAAAGATATGTTGATTGCTGCTGCTAGTTTATTAAAGGAGTTTATGAAGGTTTGATCCATGTTTTAGCTGAAGAATGACAAGTACATCAAGTTGTTTTATACAATACTCTAAATGACAACATAAACATGAGCACTCTTATGACACAATTTTTGCGACAAACCCTCGTAGACCACAACAAACTCCACATACCAATGACAATACAGGGCTACTTTAGAAAGCCACAACAATATTCTGACCCAATACCCTAGCAAACATGTACTTTGACTCAATCTGCTATCACTATCTCAAATATGATGCACAGTGGCGGGAGAAATAAAACCAGATGTCATACTGGTTACTGCATTATGTATTAAACTTATGAATGGCAAGTATTTACTGATAACATTTGTATAAGCAAAAGTGGCTAGTACATAGGCATCAAATCTATTACATTGCAACCCAGAAATTTTATGATAGTCCACCGTTACCGTTAACAATCTTCAAATAATGCAAATAGAGAGATAGAACTTGATTTTTGTGTGGGAAAATACATTGTCACAAGAATGTGTAGATGCAGTTGGTTGAGATCAACTACAAGCATAGGGAATGATGCATTAGATCTGAACATGGCAATCAATTTGTCTCCCTGAAATGCAGTCTCCTATTGTTCACAAAACCATTCGGCCTCCTCCAAGATTTATAGTGCTCGACCCTCCTTATATACAAAGATAGGAACAATTCGATCTGTAAGCCTGCCATTGTGGTCTGCAATTTTGATCTGTGGTATGCGATTGGCAACAATGTTTTCTCAAGCGGAACAATGTTTGGAATTTGATGGTTCAACTCTTCCTTGCTTTATTTTTTGGACAATGACTTGTTGCAGCAAACCCAGGTGGCTTAGTCCATTGCACTTGTTATATCAACCTCAGCAAGTTTGATCCACAAACTACAACAACACACACCAACATGACCATGATTATCTATAGGTTCTGATTGTATAGCAATATTCTGACCATTGACCTCTGCTACATTGTTCCCAAACTTGACTTTGACCAATAGATGAGCCCGACCCTACAGTACTCGCCCTGGTCGGCCCACTAGCAATGAATCGATGATGTCAACCCCACTTGTGACAGAATCATGCTATCGAGTCAACATGCACAGTCCTCATGGCAATGCGATCCCTGCACATATAACACACAATGTAGAATCTCCATCGTTGTGCACCGTCTTACTCATTGCACCATTGTTCTAATTGGATTGCACTTCGCCCAGCTTCACCTCTTGGTTGCCCATGATCTCTGCTCTGCACACTGGCAGGTTGCACCACTGTCTAATGACTGCTCCAATGATTCTCAATCAATCTCATTGCACGTTCAAACCATACATGCCACAGATGACAGCTTGATGACCTAATGCATTTTGTGGATGCAGTGTCCGGCATTTTCGTGTTGCCTTTTCGACGACGTTGCAGTTGCTTAAATCCACGTGCCACCGTTTCTTACGATCACTTGCTGGTCTCTGCATCTGCTCAAGTTTCCTGAGTTCTGTGTTTTCTTGTGCCGTTTTTCCCTTGCAGCACCCAATGTCATTTGACGTGGCTCTATTGTAGCGACTCGCGGCTCTTTCGAAATCAGCATACTGAATTTTTGTCAATAAAATTCAGAGTTTGAGTCCTGCAAAGAATACTGATGCGGCTTCCTGGAATCGTTATTCTCGGCCTTCAGAAAATTAAAAGGAATTGTCCCCTAGACTTGGCCTTTTATTAAAATTTGCTCACTGCCCGCTTTTATTAAAATTTGCTCCCCACACATTTTGAAAAATTAAACGGATGACTTGGACTCCTTAATTTAACACGACTTTCTTGGCCATTTTAATAATTCGATGGCCCTTGCAAAATAATCCTCCTCAAATGCAATGATGCAAATTTGGCAGCTCCCACAGGCAATTCAGTCCACGTAATTTCAGAATTTTAAATTTGGTCTCTAAACCCTGATGGTTTGACCTGCTAGTGTAGAGGAAAGAGTATATCGACCCCTTACGCTGGGAGAATAGCCACAAAATTTGTTCTATGAGAAAATTCAGTCCTCAAATCAGTGATATTGGGCCTCCACACATCACATATGTCCCTCAATTATATTGATGCCACCATGAAAAATTATGGCTGCCACCATGAATTATATGACTCCAATATTAAAATTAATGTTGGACGCTTTTAATTAATTTGGCCTAACGCTCGGGACACATTTTTCCAGCAAATAGAAAATTCGATCTAGAAGTGATTTGTTTAGCACCTCAAAAACTCTCCAATAATATGCAATTGAAATTGAAACCCTCCAGGCTGACAGGAAAAGCCAGATTTGATACCACTATAATATCCCAGTGGGATATTTTGCTAATTATGCAGAAATTTAACTCAACCAAAATTTCACCATAAAATTACTATTCAATTACCAGAAGATTGCCATGTAAAATATAAAAAGTAGGTTGCATGCAGTTCAATAGTACAATGAGCAAAAATAATCTCAGCTTTCATTATAATAACCAATGTTCCACCAAGACTCCAGGATGGGGAGACGCGGGTGTGGGGAGACGCACAAGGGGGACGTGTGGGAGTACCCTCAAATTTTAGGGAAATTTAAGGGGGACAGGGGGACGTTGGGGTATATATATATATTTTTTTTCCTTTTTAAATATATATATATATATATATATATATATATATCAAATTCATATTCAATAATGAAAGCATAAATACAATGATACATACATAATTGAATTAAATAATGAAATACATTGATCCATACTCATCATCCTTACTAATACATACATGATTCATACATAGATCACAAGATTCAATAATGAAATATTCCAATCCATATTCATTATTCATTATTCACCATTCTAGAATCTACATTGATTTAAAAATTAAATTCATCATTCATCATTCTAGATTCTAAATTGATTTAAAATTAGAATTCATCATTCATCATTCTAGAATCTAATTAGTACTAAGTGAAATAGACTATAATAGATACTAAAATCTAAATACTGGAATAGTAAATTGATATAACTAAAACTCAAAAACAGTGGAGTGATGAGTCTAAAATTCACTTTAAAGTACAAAGAGGGCTTGGTGCTCTTGATTAAATACTAATTCCATACCCTTGTACATGACAAAATGCAATGGAAACATTGCAATCCATCGAATCCTGAATTCCTGAAAAACTGTTAACTTTGCTGGATTTTGAGTGAGATCTAAAATTCTACTTTCTCCATATGAAATCCAATGAGGTCGGAACCACTCTCAAACATCCTGAGTCATTTCATGTTAATGTTAAAAATTTAAGTAAAAGGATGAAAATGAAAGATAAAGGAGAATGTCACTTTTACTTTAAGAATTTAACATTATCATGAATTGCATAGCATTAGTAGGGAAATATGGTCAAATACTAGGTTTTCCCTGTCATAAATTATTGTTTAAAAGCAAATTTAACAGGGGATGCATAGCCCATATTGAGGGGAGACGCCCAGGAGTCCCCCTTTTGGGGAGTCACGTCCCCTACACTGGGGAAACGTCCCCCCCTGCGTCTCCCCAAAAGGGGGACGTGGGGAAACGTTTCCCTAGACGTCCCCTCGGCCCGGGTGCATGGGGTGCGAGGGGTGTGCGCACCCGACCCTGCGGGACGCGTCCCTGTGGAACACTGATAATAACTAAAAGAGTGTATATGATGATATAACTGAAATATCTGAGATAGATACTTTGGTCTCCAAAACTGATCTGCTCCAATGCTGAAACTGACCCTCCAAAATTGAACTGAAATGCAACTGTTAAGCTCTCCTGTGAATTCTGGTTGAATTCACCAAGGGGAGATGGGTACTTGCGTAATCTCACTGAATCACCCGAGGGTTTCCGTCCTGGGGCTACCAGTGAAGTAGAGAACTGGGTTCTCCAACTTCTCACACAAGAAGAAAGATCAAAACCAAGATATTCTCCAATGGCCTCCTCTTTTATAGATCTGGTGGACCCCTCTAGAATCTCCTAATTTATTATTATTTTAATCATTGAGCACATTTCTCTCATTTTAATTCAATTAAAATATCTTTTTTAATGTGAGGAAATGGTAAATTGGCGACCATGCATCCTCAGGGCACTGAGACTCACTGCTAACCATCTCGTACTATAGATCTTCTCGTTCCAGTTCCAACAAGCTATTAAACTAAGGTGTTCTGTCAGGTATTCCTCTCGAAATGCCACTGTAGGCGTAATTAATTGAGTCAGCCCATTAATAACTCTATTTTTTGAGAGTGTTGGAATGAATCAGAATGAAAGGAAAATTGTGCGGATGATGGAATATACCAAGAAAATGCCATCAGACCTCATAGAAACTCCTCAAAATCCCTCCAAAAGCCCTTGGGCCCGTTGATAGTGTAAACCAACTCCTGTGACATGGTTGCCTCCAATCCTAGAAGTCCATCATGACCATGCTGTAAGGGAAACCGGAAAAAGGAACGTGACAATGTATGCACATTACCAATGGAAATAGAAGTGGTGCACTATATACTATACACAATTGAACCTCCTCTAATCATGATGATTACTCTCAATCAAGAAGGGGCTTCTTTGTATAGATAGAGGACCACGTATGGCACAATTGTGCACAACTGTTTACTCAATTAGAACTTTCTAACAACGTTGGAAAATTTGTTAATTTTAGATAATAATGGTATGTTCTATGCTTAAGAGCAATTTACTTCAATTTTTCTTATTAGCCCAATATCAATTTCTCGATTAGCAATCACATTAACATGACAGTAAATGCAGATAGAACATAAATAAAAACAATAGAAGGCAAGCCAAAACAAGGACACAAGATGTGGCGCATGCCAGGGACAAACCCCAATGTGGGGAAACCCTTTGATCAATTCTTCTTATGATTCTTCAAAAGTTCAGCAGAGAGAGAGAGAGAGAGTACAATATACAAAATTTACTTGCCCAATCACAGTTAAATATGTCTAGTCAAACAACAGTCAACAGGATGCCCTAACGAGAAAGTCAATGCTGGTCAACGTGGGAAAATATCTCCTCCAAATTAGCTCGGTCAAACCCAGTCAACTCGGCCTGTAAGGACAGTCTGAATCAGCCGAAAACAGTCCCGAAAATATCAGTCAAACTCGGTCACACAAAGTCATGCGATCAACTTTCTTGCGGTCAATGTTGGTCAAGCAACTCTCAATGCCTCGATTTCTGTGCCTAGAAATGCGGCCTGCCCAAACAGAATATTTCCCAAGAAAAGCACAGTCAAACTCGGTCAATGCTGGTCAAACCCTCTTGTAATTCGGTAAACACCCAAAATAGAAAATTGCAAACTTGTCCTTTGCACGTGTGGAGAGAGATGCTGCCTAGAAATCTCTACACCCAATTAGATGAGAGAGAGAGATGTGTGAGTGATGAGTTTCCAAATGAGGTAGATGCTCCTTCTATTTATATGCAATGTTGAGGATGAATAGACATGTCTTTTGGGCTTCTGAGCCTGCATTAGATTGCTGGCTGACCTTGACAATTTGTCCATAATAGAAATAAAATCATAATTCCATTTGCACATGTCAGAATGAGATGATCTTTAGATTAATCCTACACCTCTTGGGAAGAGGAATCCAATAAAAATATCAGCTCCATCATTTGAGTTGTCCAAGGTGGAGTTTGACCCTAGTTGCCAAATTTAACACTCTCTCTCAACTTGGGAGAACTCCACCTGCCAAACCATCTGTCAATTTGTACCATCTCTGACATCCTTGTTATACTCTGCTTTGCTTTGCTGAACCATGAAGTAATGAAGAAGAAATGATCGAGAATGTGTCATACCATTCTCCACTACCCTGAAGTCAGTCCCTGTTAAAATTGGCAACTAGGGCCAAACTCCATATGGGTCACCTTATTTATGACTGCTGATATTTTCTTGGATTCCTCTCTCCAAGAGGTGTAGGATTGATCTAAAGATCATCTGATTCCGACATGTAAAAATGAAGATATGAATTTATTTGTAGTATTGACAAATTGTCATGGTCGACCAACAATCAAAACATGCATTTTTACCCCTAGCTCATCCTCAACATTGCATATAAAAGGAGGAGACCTCAAGGCATTATTTCATCATCTCATCTTCACTCATCTCTCTCTCCTCACTTGATTGGGTATGCAGATTAGGCCAACTTTCTCTCACACGTGCAAAGGAAGGAGGATTTTCTATTTAGTCGCATTGACTAGTTTGACCGAAGTTTAGAGGCTGCTGTTTTTGGGCTGCGTTGACGAGCGTTGACCTCCATTTGACTGCGCTTTGGGTGTGGCAACTTCTCCTTGGCAGGCCGCAGATTTGGGCATGAAAACTGAGGTGATCTGATCTCTGGCTTGTCCAGCGTTGACTGCTCAAGTTGCTGGCTATGGTTTGGCTTTCTTTGACGAACATTTGACTGGACTTTTCGGGGCTGTTTTGGACTGTTTGGGTTTGCTGTTGGAGGCCGAAGTTGACTGGGTTTGACCGAGTTGCTTAGAGGAAGATTTCTGCCTTGTTTCACCAACATTGACTTTTCTGGTTAGGGCTTTACTACCGTTGTCATAAATTATCAGATTTGTAAATTTGTACTATCTCTCTCTGTTGAACTATTAAAGAATATAAGAAGAATTGATCAATGGTTTCCTCACATTGAGGTTTGTCCCTGGCTGGTGCCACATCTTGTGTCCTCTTGTTTTGGCTTATCTTCTACTGTTTATGTTTATGTTTTATCTGCATTTTACTGTCATGCTAACGTGATTGCTAAATTGGATATTGATATTGGGATTAAGGTCAAATGGGAAGACTGAGCACCAAAAATGTTTAGGGAGTGAATAAAGGAGTTACACAAGTCTCGTCTCGTCTCTTCTAAGAGACAAAGAAGCTTTTCTTGTGGTAGAGAAGATGATGATAGGAGGCTTTGATACTTGGGTAAGATGGGTGAGCATAGATGAGTGCATAATGAAGTTGGCAGTGGAGAGCCTTGCATTCTTCGTCATACCAACAATTCATAGGATATGAGTTGGCCTTTTGTGGTGGTGAAATGAGGGTAAGACTTGAGGTCTGTGTCCCAAATGATCAATGAGAGATAGGTTTATTTGGTAGAAGTAGAGTCTGGTGAGGAGAACTGGGTCTTAGAGGGGAACATCTAGTGAAGGTGGGTAATAATGGTGTTTGGGTCCCCCTTGAAACGAAAAGTAATATGGGGTGGACCATGGGTGTGTGTCGGGAGGGAGAGGGTGTTAGACTGGAGAGGGAAGGAAAGAAGAGTGTGGTCCACAAGGGGTATGGGGGAGATAATAAGTGACGAATAAAGGGGAGTAAGTTTAGGATAGAGAGGACATAATCAACAACACTTGCCTCTAAGCCATGAGGGAGGCATGTGAAAAAGTGGGACTCTGGCAAAAAGTGGAGCCCATTAACAATCCACAACTCTTTAGGAGGTGTCGACCATAGGCTGTGAAAGGTTGCAACTCAATCTGATGAAGCCCCATTAATGTTGGATCTATCTCTTGAGTACAAAATATATCATCTGACTCGTTGTGGAGAGCAATTTGGAGGGATTTGGTGTGGGCTTCAAAGTCACCTAGAAGGATAACTTCCCTGGTCATAGAATACTTGGTGATATTGGCATATAAATCTGTAAAGGGATCTCTGGCAGGGTCATGAATATAAAACGATGAAGTTGGAGAGAAGTAATAGATTGCAATGTAAATGTCTTTGGGGAGCAGAGATACACCTCTAACTTTGAACCCACATAAACCTGGCAAACACATCTGTGGTCACCAAAGATATCCCAATTCAAAGGGAGTTTCTAACAAAACAAGCAACTACGCCTGAGCCCCTAATACCATAAGAACTCCTATCTCCTACTTGTGTGCTAATAATTGATGGTACCTTGTGATGTTTGGGAGAGGTTGAATGTGGCTGTCATGAATCTTTGTGATGAATAAGACATCTGATGACCTCAAATCATCGTACCTGATTCCAGGTGATGACCAGAAAGACCCATTGCCATTCCAATAATTGATGGAGATGTTTGTACTCTGTCCCCTCTCCTGTTGGGACAATCATTTGGAAACCCTAGGATAAGATTCCCACCTAGGTGGAAGAGTGTCGAATAACTGCTCTGAGATTTCACGTGACTGCTCATTTCCCTGCTTTGCATGCTGTTGTAACTAGCTTTGTGGAGCATTTGAGCTCCTCATCTTGTGATATGGTAAGATCTTTGTCAAGGAAGATCTTATTGGGGAGAGAGAATAGATTATGTTTAGCTTGAAGGCTCGAAGTTGATCTGTTATAGACTTGAATAGGAGGAAGAGAGTGGAGCCGGACCCAAGCCAAGCTTTGTGTAAGGAGACATCAGGGAAATTTGAAGGAGTAATTCATACTTATGATATGATGAAATCATTATAATATATTAATAAAAGTAGACTATGTAACAAAAGTCTATGTATGATTAAAGACGAGGACAATGAGAAAAGTTAGGGATGGAAATCACACAGAATTAGCTGAGAGAGATATATAAATATTGTGGAGATAGTTATGGAGATGATTGAACCAATTAAACATAATGGAAATCTTGTTTTGAGCACCTCTGTAACACCCTCCTCCCACACTTACCCAAGTTCACCATTCCACCAAGTTAAACATGTGACAAAGAGTTACTATGATATGACTCAACTCCCTAGGTACAGTTAAGGAAGTGGAATTGACAAACCAAAACCTCACCGACCTTCCTCAGGAGCTACAGGAACCGCAAGAGCTAAACCACCCCTCCAGGTGCAGAAACCCTGAGTCAGATTTTTTTTTACTGACCTGGACTCCTAGTTGCATGCATAAGCCTGCATCCATGCGACTATAGGCCTCCAATTGCATGCATAACCCTGCCTCCTAGCGACTGTAGGCTTCTAATCGCATGCATAACCCTGCGTCCCAACGACTGTAGTCTAATTTACTCAATTCTTTGCTTGCGACCTCAAGATATGAGCCACTTTTTTAGGGCTAGACTCTATATCATTGCCCATAACTTGATGAGACTTCCCAAAACAATAAATGGCACAAGCCTCTAACACAAAAATTAAACAAGGACTTGACCTAACTAGGCCTAACCATGAGAGTCGTTTCGTCAAACACATTATGAACATGTAGTCTATAGGTCATAAATGCATATTTGAACATAGGGGCCTCATACTTATTTGAGAATCATCAAGAAGGTCTAACACTCTCTCATGATAGTTGCAACAACATTTGTTAGTCCATGCATTCGTCAACCATTCATACTTTCATCAAAACATGTCAAGAGCCATAAGTAATATACATCACATAACCAACATATAACCAACAAATAACCAACATATAGCTCATGGCAACTCAACCATAATATCACCATTATAATCAATACATATGCTCATAGATCACAATAGAAAATACCTCTTATTAACATATGAAAATGCCAACCAAGTCAGGGACTTCCATGTACCACCCCACCATGGATTGGGTTGAACCAAATCTTTTTTTCTGCTAATCATCCCCGTGCCATATTCCAAGCATGAATGTAGGATCTCATGGAATAAACCAAGCGAAACCAAACCAGGGCTTCCATAGGCTAAACCACATCAACCCTCGACCAATGATTCCACCTCACAGCCAGACATGACTAACCATCACTAGATCGGTCTCTACCCAAGCTGTTCAGGGCTCCAAAGCATTTGTTACAACTCGGCTCTAGGACTAGTAACTCGACCCACAGCGGCCACAGGGCTCTAGAGCATTTGTCCAACCAAGGCTCCAGGACTAGTAACTCAACCCACAACTGTCGCAGGGCTCTAGAGCGCTTGTCCAACCAAGGCTCTAGGACTAGTAACTCAACCCACCAAGTGCTCCAAAACGTTTGTCCAACCAAAACTTCCAAGACTAGTAACTCAACCCAAGTATTTTCAGGGCTTCTAGAGCGTCTGTCCAACCAAGGCTCCATGAACTAGTAACTTAACCCACAGCCATAAGGAACCTGAGCACCAATCATAAACAAGTGGAAAACCCACAACACCATGGCTCTCCAGGAAATGGCAAGGCTAGGCAAAACCACTGTTAGTCTAGACAATCCTCCATGCTAATGACAACTCGTAACCAAGAAACCACATGCATGTACCATGCATGCCAAAAATAGCAAGGAAATCATACATGCAACTCGATACCTACAAAACAATCCAACTGTAGCCGCTGATCCACCTATTCCCTTGCGCTCTCCTGCTTTTCTTTGCCTTCTTTCTCGAAATCCAAAGTATGCCAAAATCTTCAAAGATCGCTCCAAGAAAACTTTAAGTGTGCAAGAGTATGAGAGAGAGAAAGAATAGAAGAGAGCTCCAAGCTAAAACTGACAAAAGTCAGGAATTGATCCTCAAAAGCTTTTTCATCATTGAGGCCTCTATTTTCTTCATTTTCCTTCATTCTCTTCAATTTCCTTTTCTCCTATTTTCATAAATAAAATGCCAATTAATGCCTCTTTTTTTTGCCAATGCTTTTGCTAGTTTCCATAACCATTAATTAACCGAAATGAACACCCACTAGGATGTTTTGCCCACCATTCAACTTGGAATACGTGTCCCATGACCTTGGTCTTCTATTTTTTTATATGGAAATTCAACCGGGTTTGTTACAGAACCCTCCCCCTTAGGGAACACCATCCTCAATGTTCTATGACACCTATGACAAGGCAAACCGCTGAAAACAAAACACAGTTCCCATGGAGCTTTATAGCACTACTCGTTGCAGTATTTACAATGACCACTACTGAGAACATGATAATCATACAGTTTACTGGAGCTTTATAACACAACCCATTACAATATTTACAATAACAAACACATATACACATATACATTTGCTTCAACCAACAAATAATCATACTGTCTATGGAACTTTATAAAGACAACTCGATACAATATTTACAATAATATACACATATGCACATTTTCTCAACCAACAAATAAAAGGATACGGTACCTGCATTAGCAACAAGGGAATCCAGAGGCTCACACCTCCACCCTCAAAGTAGTACTAGGATTCACCTCCTTCACAGGAAATCCAAAATCCACTACCAAAATGAAAGTCCACATCCAATGTCCAATGCTACAATCCTTGCGCTACTTGTTCCTTAGTGAACAGGTATCAACTCATTGTTCTAGGGCACACTCCTAATGTGCTTTTGATTCCATCTGGAAATGCTAAAAACAAATTTATTCCCCGATCTTCCCTTCTCTACTACACAGTCCCTCGGGCAATACGGTCACCCCCTTCCGTGCAATCACATACCTTCCAAGTTCCGCGGGCATCCCTTTCTCTGCTACACAGTCCCTCGGGCGAGCCCTCCCTTCGCAAGGTTTCCTCACATCTGAAGGTCGAAAATCCAAGGCAGATCCTTGCCTCAAAACCATCATACCAGTCATAGCATGCTCATGATAATCAATAGACACTGCATACTGCTTCCTATTCCATTTCCTTTCATTGCTGTTGCTAATTCTTGCAGTCAGTTTCAACTACCCCAAACCGGGCATTTTCCATGCTTTCCTGTACCAAGCACACAATTTCCATTAGATTCAAAATAAATTGAAATAAGTTCACATCATACCTCATGAGTGACCTCTCAATAAGGTACACTTGCAATTATGTTCACTTCTTATCACAACAAGTCAAACTAGTAGTTTGATCAAATCACCGTGAATAAACATATCACATTCGGTTAGCTCAAAACTCAACGATCTTAAATTAGAATCATAGGTCACATGCATAATCAAAACTGGAATAAAACACATACTTATCCTTCAATCAGTTCTTTGCTTTTGCCTTTGTTCTTTGACCATACACACATCAAATCGTTTGCCACACCCAACAAGCACCCAATGCTTCTCTTTTCTTCAATCACATACATGTACACTTTGTACATCACAACACATACATCCACACATGGCATACAACACTGCACAATACATACACCTACACCTGATATACATCATGACACATACTCCTACACCTGGTGTACGACACAACACAATACATACACCTACACCCGGTGTACAAAACAATACATACACCTACACCTGATGTAGAAGACAACACACACTTACACCTTGCATACAACACAACACATACATATGCATACACAGAGTACAACATAACGAATACACATGTTGTGATACAACGACTACACACTACTCGTAACATAGTACCGCATGTATACAACACAACGTGTATGATATTTACACAATACCACATGTACACAACACTTCTTGCACAACGTGTACACAACACCACATGTACATAACATCACTAGCACAATGTTTACATAACACATGTACACAACACCACCTGTACAATGTGTACACGACACATGTACGCAGTACCACTTCTATGATGTGTACACATCACCACATGTACACAACACCACCTGCACAACGTTTACACAACACCACATGTACCACATGTACATAGGACCGCATGCACACAACACCACATGTATAACATGCACACCGCACCATATGTACACAACACTGCATATACAACATGCACACAACACCATATGTATGTAATTTTTGTAACTTACAATCCAACGGTCACGATATGTTCTAGACATGAAGTGATCCAACGGTTCATTCTCTCCTCGGTATTAATGACACTTGATCCGTCGCTTAACACCCGATTGGTCCATGATCTCTATTTAAAGAGCATGGAGGGTCATTTGTAAGGTGACCGTTCATGAGAGAAGCTTACGTAAATTTTCCTTCTTTTACATTAATAAATTACCTGAAGTGGCCGCGTTGGCTTAGACCGTGGACTGTTTCCCTCTTTGAGGGCTTTAACCACGTCAAGAATACTGGTGTATTGATCTGTGATCTATTTGTGAGCGGTGTCCTTTGGTGTTCTATTTGAGGAACTTACCCTGTAAATTCCTACAACCAACTCCAAAGATCCTCTTAAGTATAGCTAGAATAATACCTGTTCCAACCCTTTTCACTGCATGTATGGTACTCATACAACCTTTCACACTAAGTCACAAGGTTTGCCGAATTTGAACTTTAAGGTTCAAAGTTCAACGAACCTAAAAAAAAAGTTAAGGTTTAGCAGAAATTCGGCTAAGGCTCGGATTGGTTTTGGTTTTCTTTCCCTGCATACAATCATCAAATGTGTCGTTGGATATTTGTCTTGCATTAGGGTTAAATTTTCTCTGTTCGCCTCAATCTCAAGCGTCCATACCAACTTTCACACTAAGTCACATGGTTTGCCGAACTTGAACTTTAAGGTTCAAAGTTCGATGAATCTAAAAAAAAGTTAAGGTTTGGCACAGATTCGGCTAAGTTTCGGATTGGTTTTGGTCTCTTTGCCTGCATACAATTGTCAAATGTGTCGTTCGAGATTTGTCTTGCATTGGGGTTAAATTTTCTCTGTTCGCCTCGATCTCAAGTGTCCATAAAACTGTCAAATGCGCCATATTAATGACTAATTGTAGATTGTGCAACCTTTAAATTCTATCTTGCGTTGGAGTTAAATTTTCTTCGTTTGCTTCAATCTCGAGCATCCATACAATCATCAAATGTGCCCTCCAAGACCCCTGCATATTAATGACTAATTTTAATTGAGCAACCCCTAAATTTGCTAAGCCAACAATTGTGAATCGTCAATCTCTACCTTTTCATGGAGTCCATTCGCAAATTGCCGACCTCCCTCCATTGAATGAAGCTGTCGATTAACAGAGTCACTTAGTTGCCAAATACATTTTTGGTAAGCAAGTTAAATAAATCATTGTCTATTTTATATTAAATGGTTATTTATGCTACATTAGTAATAACTACATATTATATTACATATTTGTAATTACATTTATATTATATTATATAAATTTAATATTTATAATATAACTATATCTCATTTTATATAGTACAATAAATTTTTTATTTTAATATTAACTTATTATTATAATATAATTTAATTTTATAAACTTTGAAATAAAAATATGTAAATTCTATTAGCATAAATACTGGATAATTTCATTTATTATTCTATATTATTTTTTATTTAGAAGAATATATATATTTAATGACGAACCTCATTAGAACCTTATTAGAAAGTTTGAATTCCAATCGTACTTAATCATTGTCGAACTCGAACCTGAACCCAAACCATGTGACATAGTTTTTACATGCATGTCTGAATCTATCTTTGAAATATTAAGGAACACTTCCCTCATTCCCGTCATATGGTGAGATGTTCCACTATCCACAAACCATGCATCACTATACACAAACTTGGCACTTCTAGAGAACTCCTCAAAATTTGCTGCAAACTCATCAATCTCTGCTGATGCTGCAACCTGCGTTTTCCATTTATCTTCCTTTTTGTTTGGACACTGTCTCACATAATATCCTGGCCAGTGACATGCAAAGCACTTGACTTTGCTCATATCCTTCCCATCACGACGGATCCTTCCTCCCCCTTGTTGATTTTGGCAGTCCCTTTGCCCTTTCATGCATGACTTGAAAGAGTAACGTTCTCCTCATCCCCTTCACCTTTTACTTGGTTACCACATAGAGCCTTCTCATGAGTCTCCTCCTAGGTGAAGTCATCCCACAAGCTATCCTAGGCTGGGAGATGCTCTCGTGCCATGACTCCCTTAAAGAAGGTATGCCACCGCTCTGTAAACCTGTTCAACACTGTCCTTACCAGTTTGAGTCTGACATTGTCTCCCTTAATACAACAAGCTTATCTCATTCTTCAGATATTATAGTGAGATAAGAAGAAACTATCTCAGCCTTAGACATCTTGGTGCTCCCGAGTTTCTCTCTTAGCACCATTTTCCAGTTGTGGTTGTCACTTTGGTATAGCTTGGTCAATGCCTTTTCACATTTCTTTGATGGTTTTCTTTTCGGACATAAGGGACAATGGTGATCTTTCACTCTGGCTATAGGATAATCCCACTGGTTTTCACGTCCTTCTTATGGCTGGCCAGAAGTGTCACATTGGTGGGAGGAGTTTGAGTTTGATCTACAAACACTCAAATTTCTTTCTCCTCTAGCACCAACACAATTCTCTCCTTCTAGATACTGTAGTTAGATGACCGATCCAAACGATCTTCAAACCTGAGACTAATAGCCATCTCTGTCCATCTGATCAAACCCTACCAAAAATAACTTTTCTTTGATGAAGAAGAAAATTGCTCTCCCAATAGTCCACACCTTAAACCCTTGTGTAAAAAATGACTTGGTTTCCCTTTAAGAGATGAAGCTTTGATAGCATGTTATATATATATATATATATTATATTTTTTTATGTATATTATTTTTTTATTTTATTTTTTTAAAATTCTGAATCTTGATTTGATATATTATTCCAATATAAATTTATACGCAGATTTTTAAACTTAGAAAACAAAATATTTTCCAGATTTGATTTTATGAACAACGATACCCTGAGTTCACTAACTTTAAAACGCAGCAGAAATAGAAACTATTTACACAGAAAATTTAACATAGTGATTTACCCTGGAAACCTCAATGGGGAAAACAAGCAAACAAGTGATTCTTTTATTTTAGCATGTAGAGAAACTAAATCTGGAAATTATTACAACAATTTCTGAACCTGTACTTGGCCTAAAGTTTTGAGAAATTCACCCAAAAAATTCTGCCTTGAATTGTGTGCCAAAATATCTTTGCATAGCATGATTTTCGAGGCCTGTACGACCTGCCCGTATGACTGCACAAACTGTACGGAATTTGTACGGTACAAATCCTTACAGTACGATACAAGCTGCTGTTGTCCCGCTGCCTGAGAATTGCTTCTCTATTGCTTGAAACTTCGTGTCCAAAATCTTTATATGGGTTGCCTTGAAATGTGTGCCCTAGCTCATCCCCCTTGCTACCCATGTAATTTTTGCCTGCTGCAATTTTTTCCCCCCTCTTCAACTCAAACCCTCACTTGTTCATGCAATGTGTGTCTATTCCTCTCCTTAGATTTGCTTTTATAACTTTCCAATTACTAAAACCCTATCTCCAAAGTGATTGACCGTCAAGATCTAATCTTGATCACTTGAGATCAATGATTGTGACTTAATTTGTCATTGACACAACTTAAGTCACTTTTTAATCATTATAAAGTAAAAGTCACTTTAACTTTATAAAATAAAGTTAATATTTAGAGAGTCCCTTTTAGGACACTTCCACATGCTAGACACAAAGCCAATGTAGAAGTACCTGTTCGAGCTACAACTTTCAACAAAATATAATCAATAAACCCTAAATAGTGGATGTCCTCAACAATGGCATTGAAGAATGTGCAATGAGAAATCTTGTAAGACAGATGCTGTCATCGTTGTAAGGCATATACCAAGTGAAACTTATCAAAGATAGCACGTGTGATGACTCCAAGAGGCATGTCCATCAATAAAGGCATGGAAGAGTGATTAAGGGTGGATGTCTTTAAATCAAGCAGGTGAATCCATGGTACAAATTCTCAATATGTGGAATACTCAACCGTCTTCATGAAAAGAAGGGATGACCCCGTTTCAACCAACAATATACCTCAATATGTGTGCAAAGAGTACTCCATGATGGAACATATGGACAGATAATGTATGAGGAGATGTGCAAGGTGGTGTATCTAATGAAGAACAAGTCAAGTAAGCCATGAACCATGTGCCAAGTCACCAAGATTTCAACTAACCCATTAAAAAGTAGGATGACCTCATCAAAAGATGCACAAAGATGATGACGAGTGTGCATGTACCTCGAAATGTGCACCCAAGAAGGGGAGCGCTCTAGTTAAAGCCATGCTCCATAACACAAGTAACCCATCCATGTGTGAATACCATCAATAAAAGTGAGGGTGTTGGAGAAATGGAGCTGTAACAATGTCACACCCATCCATCCAAGTAATGAACCACGCGTAAGAAAGTGAGTGTGATGCCATTCTTCAATGTCCACTTAGCTCAGAGTGCTAGGGCATTCTATGCCATGGTGGAGCCAATGCAATTTCCACTTAGCTCAGAGTGGTACGACATTCCATCAAGAGTTCCATACATGATCATATCCAATCATCTCGCAAGGAGTGGAGACTAGAACATCACATGATCAAGTGTAATGCTATCTCTCTATGGTAAGTAACTATACCAACTGAATACCATCAAAACCTCTAGTACATCATCATCGAATCCAACGACCTAGGTAAAAACGCTAGCTGTTGAAAGCTCTTTGTGATGAAAGTCCCAAGGGCAGTGAAGAAATTCACTAGTATAGGCCTCATGCAAAATGAGGGGTAATACTGTAATATATGTGAAATCTTGCCATATTTATCTGCCAATGCAGTGTTCTTGATCTAGAGTATTTATTTTTGGCAACTAGTATGCCTCTTTTTGAGTCTTCTTGCTCTGAGATCTATGCCCTGGACATTTGGCCTTCTCTGCTGTCAATCTTGGCTGCAACCTCCTTATGTTTGTTGGTTCCCTTTCATGATGTTTGCTAGGGTGCATTGAGAGCTGCCCCTTTTTTCTCCATATTGCTGCTGTATTCTTGTGCCGCCCCGCCACATCCATTCTCTCGCACAACTGTTGCCCAAAGATGACTAATGTCTGAGTTATTTGATGTCCATCAAACTTTCCTGTCTCGTTGTCTTGTTATTTGAAAAATACCATTGATGCTTATTGTCTGTCTGATGAACTATCAAGTTTTTTCAAATTTTTGACTCCTTGGGCATCTTCTACTGTCCTTTGTGCTCTCATGTTCCCTTCAATGGCAGCTTCTTCCTCCGTCTCACACGAGTCTTTGGCATCTTTCTCCTGTTTTGCCACAGGAATGCCACTGCATGTTTGGAATGGCTGTGATTCATTGGCCTCGGTGGGCTGGTCTGGATTTTCTTCATGTTTATGTCGATTCACATAGTTCCTGGCATTTTTTTTCAAATTTGTAGCAATGATTACTGCAATCACTAAACTTTCATACTCAACCCCTGAAAATTTTACTTCCCCCCAAATTGATAATTCACTTTCTTTATTTGTGACTTTCATCTACATAGAACACTATTCTTTTTAATGTCTTGTGGATTTTCTTATTCAAACTTTTGATTACCAGGTTCCAAAATCAGTGTTGCTTTTCTACCTTGTAGGGAAATAGGGTGCACATATATTTACAAAAAGTAATAGCAGAGAGAGAGAGAGAGTATAAAATGGGTTTTAGTATTACCGAACATAAATCTCTCGCACATTGAATCAGCGTAATTGACATATTTAAACCACCTAAGCTTGAACATTACCATTACGTTGTGTTGATAATGGATTCAACATATAATGTGACTTTAATGTCTCATATAACGACTCCTAACTTAAATGTTATTGGATGCTACCACTCTAACATTATATTATTTGTGCAATATCAATGTGTTTATTGGCGTGAGATTTTCGGTAGGATAATTCACTTTTAAAGACTGACATTTGCTGTTTGTGCTTTTCACAATTGTTAGTATAGTAATATAAGGATGTGGGCAGGATGAATAATAGAATGCTACACTTTGTTTTGGCTCAAACCAAATAATCAAAACTTAGTTTATACAAAATGAAAGGTCCACTTGTCCTTGTACTGTAACTTTGTGTTGTTAAAGAATTACTGGGAAGGTTGGATTTCCTATTCTTTTAAAATTAACTACTCGTTTAGTATCTTCTATGCATGGTTATGAGTAAATAAAAAAACTTACGGAAGCAGCAGGGTAATTATCCTTTTGTGCCTTTTTGAATTTGAGTTTGTTAGTTCTGTGTAAAGTTTGATGTTATTTCTTCTTTGTGATTTGTCTCCAGGCTCCACTGTTCCTCTTATGGGGATTCATTTGTTTAAAGGTGAGTTTCCATGTTGAATGAAACATTCATATTTTAGGTCTGAATATGTGTTGGTAATCATTTGCAAATAAGAGTTAAGGCTTTTGAAAAGTTGCTTACCTTTGTGAAGAGCTTTAAGTTGGAGGAGATTAACTGAACCTGTTCTCTGTATCTAAAATTTGCAGATTGGCATGGACTCCGTCATGAGGATTGATGCAAAACTGCGCTATGAATTTCTACATGAAGCATTTTTGTATTATAATCCACTTTTCCTTGTGGTCAGTGACCTTTATGTGTGGACAGATAGGCTATGTCCCATTTAAATTGCTCAGTGTGTTTTGCTCTTATTTTCTGAAGAATTGGGGATTTAATGGTTACTTTTATGGTATTCCTTCTTTACTTTATTCTATCCCATTGTTTTTATCTATGGTGAGGAAATCTCTTACTTTTGCAGGCTATGATGATATGGCTTTGGGGAGTCAACATATGGGTATTTTCACAATCATCTGTGAACTATTCAAAAATTTTTGATCTTGAGCATAATCATCTAACACAGAGAGAAATATGGAAGGTAATGCAATATGTTGAAATCTTAGGTTGCTGTTTAACATCGTTGTGCTGAAATGCCTTTTCCTTTTTCGTTTGCATTGGGATTTTTTTGTCTTTATATTCAGTTAATTGCTCTTTTATCTTTTTTTTTTCAGTTTCATCATATCATTAAACATCAGGTTCTTTATTCAGCTTATGGTTGAATGTAAACTATTGGTATCTCTTTTCCTGCATTTTTTGAACCTAAGAGTTTAAACTTCTGCTGTAGTATGAAGAAAAATTCAGAGAAAATCCACGAGTACAATTATTTTATTTTTCTGCACAGATTCCCTCAACACATGCATTCCATGATATTCAATTCTTATTTCAATCAGATAGTTGTGCGTCTATGGATGAGTACCATCAAAGTCCTCTTCCAGTTCCTCTATTTACTGCTCTGCTTCCTATGATATGATACAGTCTTGTTACACGTCATATTATAGGAGGTTTGTGATTTTCATCACTTTGGGCATCATATCATTTGATGGATGTCTCACTTCTCCTTGGTTGGATGATCATGCATGCTGCTTGGTGTTCTTCCCGCATGTTCTTGCCTTGTTGATTACCCCTTGGTTGCACTCTTGATGGATATGGAGCATACTACCTCATTATGATGGTTTGGTATATATTCTTATCTTGGATATGGATGATGGTTCTAGCCCCCAAAAGGTAGGAGGTAGATGTTCCATGACAAGGTTGTTGGTGTTTCCTAGTGACTTGGTTGGTTGATGTATGATGTTGTTGGCACTATGATAGGGTGTTCTACATGGTCCTCATGTGTTGGATGTGTGATGGGGAACACGCTTGATGATTGGATGGTATTAGCATTTCTTAATGTCCACTTCTCTTATGATGTTGCTATGGTGGGATGATTCATGTTGTCTTTGTGAGATTTTCCTAGGTGTTTAACATTATAAAGTAACTTTTGCTAGACATTACATAGTGGAAATGGGTTCATGATGTTAGTACCCTCATTGATATGTTATTTTCTAAGTTTATGTTAAAAAGCAGGGTACTACATATGATTTGATGGTGATCTAGCTTTTTTCGAAGGTTGGATGATGTACTAGTGATGTGATAATCTCTTGGCAGTGGTGCACCTTAGTTGGGCTTTGTGTTTTTTTGTTATCATGATGGGGTTTATCTAGGGAGAACATCTCTTATTTACATGATACAAGACTTTATTAGAGTGCATTCCTCTTTGGCACCCATGTTCATGGTGATTCAATTTGTTGATGGTTGATTGGGGGGGTTATGGTTATATTTGAGCGTTAATCTTTGTGTACACATGTTAAGGTTGATTTAACTATTCAATGGTTAAATGAATCTAATTTATCCAGATTAAGGCTAATAACTTGGGCGGGATACTTCGTGGGCTTCCTTTTTATACTTGAAGGGGGAAGGTGCCATGCTACATGCATTTATTGGGGCGTCTTTCTATATTTGGGTATACCCTTGGAGGGCAAACTTGTGAAGATACTTCTTGCTATTCTTGGAGGTGTATATTTATTTATTTATTTCATGGAGTTCTGGAATGGTCAAATCCCTGATTTTCCCTTATCTCCTTGGACATGTTTTGTTGGAGGTTGCCCATCTTACTATTTAGGGTTTGATGACTACGTCTTGCACATTCATCCATAAAGTTGGTTGGAGATTAATTAATTTATTGTTGTTTACTCCTTCCTTGTACAAGTTGTGAGGAGTTATTTGCAAAATAAAGGAGCACTCAACATCAAAGCCATTGGAACTTGTACACACAAACCTTTGCAGGGCAATAAGAACACAAACTTTAAAAGGTGAGAGTTATTGTGTGCTGCTTATTGATGATTATACTTGAATGACATGGGTTTTATTTCTTAAAGGGTATTTGAGAAGTTTAAAGCTTTCAAAGCCCTAATTGAAAATGAGATTGTTTTAAAAATCAAGTGCTTGAGATCAGATAGAGGAGGTGAGTTTGCTTCTAATGAATTTGATGAATTTTGTGAGAATTATGGAATCAAGAGGCATTTTTTGGTAGCAATGACTCCACATCAAAATGGACTTGTAGAAAGAAAGAACATTGCTATACAGGAAATGGCTAGAAGAATGCTGAATGAAGCCAAACTACCAAATAATTTTGGAGAGAAACAATCAACAGAACAATCTACATTTTGAATAGAGCACAAATTAGAGTGCACAATAGCAAGACACCTTATGAATTATGGAAAGGTAGACCAACTTTAGTGAAATAGTTCAAGGTATTTGGGAGCAAGTGCTATGTGGAGATAGATGAAGATAATTTAGGCAAGTTTGATTCTAGAACAAATGAGGTATCTTTCTTGGCTATGCAACTGGAAGGAAGGCCTACAAATGCTACAACAAAAGACCGAAAAAGGTTACAGAAAATATTGATGTAAGAGTGGGTGAAGCAATACCTCAGAAAGAAAAGTCGCAAACAAATGAAGATCCAGAGGAGATAATCCACAAAGAACAAGAAAAGGAAGAAAAGAAGAAAGAACAAGAAGAAATAAAATACCAATATGTAAAGACACCATCCAGATTTTTCCAAAAGTGTCATCCAAAAAGTTAGATTTTTAGTGATATAGATACAAGAGTTCAGACTAGAAGAGGATTGGTAAATGCACCAAAACCAACCGATTTTTCTTTGTTGTCCAAAATAGATCCCAAGAACTTTACACAAGCTTGTAAAGATTAACATATTGTTATGCTACAAAAGAACTAAATCAGATTGAGAAGAATGAGACATGGGAACTTGTGCCCAGACCAAAAGACAAGAATGTGATTGGCACCAAATGGGTCTTCAAAAATAAGTTGAATGATGGACAAATAGTAAGAAATAAAGCAAGATTGGTTGATGAAGGGTATGCTCAAGTTTCAAGTATTTACTTTGAAGAAATCTTTGCTCCAATTGCAAGATTAGAAGCAATCACAATGTTTTTGACATTTGTGTGTTTCAAGAACTGTTGGACACCTAATCCTCAATGGGTTAGTGTGGAAGCCGAATGGACAAAAGGAGTCCAAGAGACCTTGGGATGTGAATCCCAACGGTCACATAATGTACTATACATGTATATCATTTGTCAATAAAAATTGTATTGCATGTTTTATCTTTCATATCTCTCTCGCTCCCCATGTGCGTTTAACATGGTATCAGAGTGGGCGATTGCTGGTCCTGCTCCAATTTGAGCCACTTGTTTTGTGCTCTATATATATGTCAGTTCTGCGTTACTTGACCTCTGCCTCTGCTTTATTCCTCGCGTCTCTGCCACACCTGCAGTGCCTTGACATATTCTATTTTCTGCGCCCTGTTCATTTGACATTGTTAATTTTTGACATTGTATGACACCATTCCATTGAACGCTGGATTGAATGTCCTATTAAGCGTTGGATTGAACGCTGGAGTGAACGCTGGTTTTGTCGACGCTTGAAGCGCTCTTGGCATATATCAGAGCGAAGTTTTGATTGCAGCGCTCTGGGCCATCTGTAAGCGTCCAGGCCGGTGGCTTATCCCACCAGTTTTCCCCTGTTGTGGACACGCAGGCCGGAAATGGATCCTCCCACATACACGCATCTGTGTTGAAATTCTGGTAAGATGAAATGAAGGGTGCGTAGGACCAGTTGGTCTTATCCAACCCTGCCCTTGTCGCCCAATTATCTGCATTCCAGATGCTGGAAAATAGGGACATTGGCCGATTCTTGGGATACACATTGTCCGTAACATTGGTGTGCCTGTGCACTCTCAACGGAACCAAATCCACAAAAAATATAAGCTAATGGTAGTTCCAGAGAAAGGAGTATGTATGAAAGTCGGCCGTGGGATCGAATCAGAGCTCATTTCTCTGTTCTCTCTCTCCAACGCCTTTCACGTATATGTTTGTTTGCAGAGCATAGGGCTGCCCGCTTACGTTCCCCAGGAATTCGAAATCCAGCTCGTCTCTTGTCTCAAAGTCTTTGGAGGCCATATAATAAGTAGTCACAACTCCTGCAGAATCTCCTGCAACAAGCTTGAGCTTCATGGTGAAGAATCCAAATCTGTAGCTGTGTTTTGTCTGAAAACCAGAACCCGACTTCTTATCAAGCATCAACTCCCAGATTTGGCCATCATCAGATGTCTTCACATGTTCACTTGCAAACAATATCTGAAAATCGGCATTGAAGATCTGATTTGCGGCATTGACCTCTGATTGAAGGGATGCCACTAATAAGATCGCAGTTGGCAGATGGCCCAGAGTGAGTGAAATGCCAAGCTTTTGATTGAATCCAGCATATGTAAATATAATTGTGGTAATGGATCTGAATTATGAGAGCATTCGAAGTTGATGGGATTGATTGAATGAGGATGAAGGAAACTTCACATACAGTGATTGATTTTTATTGAGTTTTCATGAACCATGAAATATGTGAACAGGGGTTTGATAAGCTTCCACATGCAAATGATAAAATGTGAATTTGCCAGGAATTGAAAGGTAAGCATCCACATTAATTGAGATTGCCAGTGGTAGAAATTTGCCAGACATTGAGGTACTGATTGAGCATAGGCCGAGATGCATGTTCATATGCATGTGCTACTATGAAACCCTTGAAATTGCAATGTTGACTTGGTTTATATATCTGCATTGTTCCACATAAGATTATGATATTATTTCTCTGGGAACCTATAATCCCACAATTGTAGCTGTTCCACATGTTATCATGAATGGTCACAGTCGCTATTGAACTTGACTACTCTTTTCCACTGGCCGAGAAAGTGAAGGAGTATTTGAAGGATTCAAGCAAGTTTGCAATTGCTGCTGCCCTAGTGTGGCTTTGTATTTGAAATTCATTATAGTGCATTAATTCCTTGCTTCAACTGCTGCATAAAGAGTTTAGTGGGCTGATTGTAGTATTTTATGGAGAAAAGTTTTGTCGGTTGTTTTGTTAGAACATAATGCTGGTCATGAGTAAACTCTTATTTTCATGTAATGGATTGTAATCGGTGCTTGCTAGTTGAACTTTGATCATTTGTTGCACATGTATAAAGGATATTGCTGTGTACTGTGAGTAGGTATTACTTTCCTGCACTGAATAGTAGTTGTAAGGTGTAAATCTGACATTGAAGAAAAAATGGCTAGAATCA
The DNA here is from genome assembly GCA_000404065.3 of Pinus taeda. Taxonomy (NCBI): domain Eukaryota; kingdom Viridiplantae; phylum Streptophyta; class Pinopsida; order Pinales; family Pinaceae; genus Pinus; species Pinus taeda. Next base: position 124,934 of record APFE030822669.1, on the reverse strand, counting down.
GTGAAGTATTAGAGTTCCTCAAAACTCTAATGTCGTCTACTACTCATGATACATTAAAAGTCAGCAAAGTTTCACTCATAGATATTCAGGTCTGTCTACAAAATGCAAAGGAAAAGATTGATTTTTTGCAGCTTGAATCACAGCTACAACAAGAAGAGCTACATCAAAATAGACATCATTTTGAACATGTTTCTGTTCAGAACATTGAGACTGGAACCCATCAGAAGCAAGTCATAAAGCAAATTTAGTATCCAATAAAGCAGCAGTTGTACATGCAGATGCAGAAACTCAGTCTGCACTTCCCAAGCCCATCATCAGACCTTGGGAACAACTTGTCCACAACAAGCACAAAACTGGTCTTGGATATGACAAGGACTTGTCCTTTCATATTCCAGACTACTCCAAGCCCATTCAGTTTCAAAGTGCGGGATTCATTCATGATAGTTCAGCTGCTCCTCATGATAGCTCACCTTCAGCTGTTCCAGATTCTACTCCTCTTCCACAGCAACAACAACAACCACAGATTGTAAAATGCCAACACTGTGACCGAGTTGGCTATCTGAAAGATCACTGTTTTGATCTTCATCCATGTAAGCACTGTCATAAAGCCACCCATTCTTCACACATATGCTTCAGAAACAAACGTCCTGCAAGAACAAAGATTCATCTTGGATGGATCGCTTCTTGGCAATGGGCATCAACGGCCAAGAAGATATTCCAAACACATATCAGAACTTGTTCTAGAATATTGAACAGTCTTGCAGTTGAGTTTTCTCCATCATCTCACCTTGTATCTGACAGGGGGGGAATGATGTTCATCTAAAAGCTTCAAAGCCACATCAAGCAAGACTAAGCCACAACCTGCCACACCAATTTCAGAGTTGTAGCCAGAGACAAATATGCCCGTGAACATGCCTTCAGTTGGCAATCTGGGACACTTCCTCTAGCAGAAGACTTCAGCTTCTTGCCAGTTTTGGAAGAATTCCAGGAACAAAATTGAGAACACTTCCTCTAGCAGAAGACTCCAGCTTCTTGCCAGTTTTGGAAGAGTTCCAGGAATTGCATTAAGCATTCCAGAGTTGTTGGTCATCCTTAAACCATCACAGGTTGAGACTTCCCTTTTCAGGTTGAAGTTTTACCTTTTATGTGGGGTGAGACCTCCCTTTTATGGTTGAAGGTTTCCCTCTTTAAAACAATAGGATCACTTCCTCTAGCAGAAAACTTCAGCTTCTTGCCAGTTTTGGAAGAGTTCCGGGAACTGCACTAAGCGTTCCAGTGTTGGTGGCCATCCTTAAACCATCGCCCTTTATACCAACATTTCATAGAGCACATTCAGCCTAGTGCTGCCATGCGTTTTTGCACATTTTGTATTACAGCTCTCTTCTTGGACTCATACATAACCCTTTGGATTAAGGGGGGGAATGCTGGACACTTAATCCTCAATGGGTTAGTGTGGAAGCCGAATGGACGAAAGGAGTCCAAGAGACCTTTGGATGTGAATCCCAACGGTCACATAATGTACTATAAATGTATATCATTTGTCAATAAAAATTGTATTGCATGTTTTATCTTTCATATCTCTCTCGCTCCCCATGTGTGTTTAACAAGAACTTACAGATTCTATCAAATGGATGTCGAGTCAGCCTTTCTAAATGTAAATATAGAAGAAATATATATTGAACAAACAAAAGGATTTCAATTGCTAGAAAGCAAAGATCATGTATGCAGAAAGAAGAAAGCACTCCAAGGACTAAAGCAATCTCTTAGAGCTTGGTATTCAAGACTTGACAAATACCTACAACAACAAGGTTTCAAAAGAGGAGTTGTAGGCAACAATCTTTACATTAAAACAAATAATGAAAATATGTTAATCATTGTGGTTTATGTGGATGATATCATTTTTGGAAGTAATGCTCATAGAATGAGCCAAAAGTTCGTAGAAAAATGCAAAACGAATTTGTGATGTCCATGCTTGGAGAATTGTCATCCTTTCTAGGTTTGTAAATTTCCAAATCTAGCAAAGGCAAACTCATTTTTCAGACCAAATACATCAAGGAGATTTTGAAGAAAATTTAAATGGAAGATTGTGCACCTGTCAATACACCCACGATCACAAGATGTAAATTGAGCAAAGATGATGAATCCCCAAAAGAAAATCAAACATTGTGTAGGTCAATGATTGACAACCTACTATATGTGACAACATTAAGCCCAGGCATCATGCAAGCAGTAAGATTGGTTGCAATATTTTAGTCTGCAATAAAGGAGACACATGTGCAAGTAGCAAAAATAATATTTAGATATTTGAAGGGCACATTGGACTTTGGCTTGTGGTATTCAAGAAGTAAAGACATCATTGTAACAACATATACAGATGCAAATTGGGTATGAAGTATTGATGACAAGAAAAGTAAAAGTGGAGGAGCATTCTTTCTAGGCAAGTGTCTGGTTTCATTGTTGAGTAATAAGCAAACTTCAATCTTTCTATCCGCAACAGAAGCCAAATATATTGTAGCAACAACATATTGCACACAAGTTCTTTGGATGACGTAGGCATTGAAGGATATTAAGCTAGAATATGATTAGCCAATCTCAATCATCTACGAAAATGTGCGCAATCAACATTTCAAAGAATCCTATTATGCCCTAAAAGGCGAAGCATATTCCCATCAAGTACCACTTCTTAACAGAATAAGAAGCCGAAGAAAGTGTCATGGTGGAATACATATCCACCAAGGAATACGCTATAGATATTTTTACGAAACCCCTTCCCAAAGAAACATTTGAATATCTTAGACAGAAGTGGGGAATGATATCCCTCGCATCTTGTCAGTAAAGGGAAGCATAAACCCAAGGGGAGTAGCCCTTTGGCATTGACGTTAAAGACTCAAAGTGGGAGAAGTTGTCGATAAAGAAAGAAATGTAGATACAAGGAAAGTTGCATACAGAGGGAGTACTACAGTTTTGTTGTAGAATTGATTGAGGGTTGCCATCAATGATAAATGGGAAGATTGTTGGAAATATTGATTTCATTGATGTCAAAGACAAGAAGAGACTACAAATATCCAAGATAAAGATTGCAAGATGGAGGTTGTTGGAAATCTTGTTTGTGGACTTTTGATGCCCAGTTTGGATGCCTATCTTTGAAATTCTTTTTACTCTAAAGACCTAGCTCAAATGGGAGCATATGATATATGGTTGAAAAGCTTGTTATGAGACCTTTATGACGCTATATCACATTCCCTCTAATTCCATAGGAATGAGGAGATATGAAAGATTATGTCTGGTTGGTGCAGCTAGAAATTACAGGTTAGTTTAACTAGTTTTTATAAGTTGATCCCACAAACACTATGAATAAAGGATAAAAGAGTGTACAAAAGTTGAGAATTCTTGGGGTTTTAAGGTGTGCAAGAGGAGTCTAAGGAGTTTTCTTATAGTGTTAAGGGTGCATTATGAAGGACTAAAGTCTACGATGCTGTGACGTGCGCTGTTTTGGGGTTGTGATGCTATGAAGTGCACTTGTTTGGGAGTATATTATAGGGATTCATACTATGAGGTAGGGAATGGAGGTTAAATTTGACTGGGGTTTGAAGCAATGTCTAGGGTATGAATAAGGGAGCATGAAATTCAATGGTATGATGATGCTGTCAAATGGCTGAAGTATGAAGCATGTAGGCAAAGTCAAAAGTACTTTGTGTATGAAGACCTTAGGTTGGTACCTATATAGGTCTTACTAAGTTGGTGCTTAGCTAAGGAGATTGCTGTCTCCAATTTGTTGGTGCCTACACAGTGTCTTCTTGAGTTTCTGCACAATTGAGGAGATTGGTGTCTCTAGTTGGTTGGTACTTATAGACATTTATAGAGATAATTTTTTGTGCTTTTTTTCGGCAAGGGTTTCCACGTTAAACTTCATGTACTATGATTTGAGTTTACACACATTTAATGTTTTGAAGTGAATGAATGATTGATGAATGATCATTTAAAATAAAAAAGAAAGGTTCTTATATTGATTTCACCCCCACTCTTAGTATGAACATAAGTTCAACAGCTGGTCCCTCATCATTTCATTCCCTTGTTTCTCCTCTTGCTTCTTTTTCTTCCCATATCCCTTTTCCCATGTCCACTACCACCTTTCATATACTACAACGATCTTGTTTTGTTGTTGCTTGATGGTATTATATTGGGCTCATGGTACTCTCTATTGAACATTTTATGACAATCTAATAGAAGAAGAATTTCAAGGTGTTTTCCCCCTTGTGCGGTTTTTCCTTGGTCTTTGACAAAACCTGGTGTCTCTTGTTGATGTGTTGATTGTCTTCTTTGTCATTGCATTTACTGTTCTATCTTCAATTACTGTTGATGATTGGAAACATTATTGTTATTGAAATATTGCTAACTGATGAATTGAATTGGGCTAAAGTAATTGAAACAACATAGAACAATCTGAAAATTTTAACATGGTACTAGAGCAAAGGTGAAGGACAAGCCCAAAAGGAGACAAGCATTGAAGAAATCATCTTCAGAAAGTTGAAGGAGCCTGTCTAGTCAAGTCAAGACATCTTCCTCTTTCTTCAAAGAACATGAGAAGTTGGGTGACTCATCTAACTTTATTGCATGGAAAATCAGGTTGGAGATCATAGCTAATAACAACAATGTTTTGGAATACATTCAAGGAAAAGTACCTGAGCCTCTGGAGAATGCTTTCGTTGTTGCCAAGAACAAGTACAAGAAAGGTGAGTTAAAAGTAAAGCAAATTATAGTTGATGGTTTACAAGATAGTTTACTTGCATATGTTGGAAGTTTGAGGAAGTCTAAGGACATGTATGATAAGATAGCTAGCATGTATGAAGTCAACAATTTGAATGAAATCATCTTTGTGAAAGATCAATTCAAAGATATGAAGATGAACAAAGGAGAGTCTGCGAAATCCTACATTATGAGGATAGCTCGTCTTAGAGATCAATTACAAAGAGTTGGAGAAACTGTGCCTCATAGGGAATTGGTGATTGTTACTCTTAGAGGTCTCCCTCTTATTTGGGAAACCCTCATTACTACTATAAGCAAAAACAATGTTTTTCTGTCATTTGATGAGATTGTTGGAAATCCCACTCAAGAAGAATCAAGGATGGTTTCTAGAGGTAGGATACAAAAGCATGAAGAAGGAGAGCCCACTGCATTCATCACCCACGACAAGAAGAGAAAGAAAGGAAAAGGAGGTCCATCAAATTCAAGAAAGCCTCCTCCTTGAACTTCAAATAGAAGGTTTGGAAGATCCAAGGAATCATTGCACAATGCATGCTTCAATTGTGATAAGAGAGGACACTATGGTCGAGATTGCCTTGAGAAGAACAATGGTCCACACTACAACACTAGAAGCAATAACAACAAGTTTGATGATCGAAGAAGAAGAGATGACCGAAGGAATGATCGCAATGGTTGAGATGAAAGAAGAGATGCTCCAAGTGATGATGAAGAAGATCACCATCCTCAAAAGAAGTCAAGATTCTCCAGGTATGAAAGTAATGTTATCAATCAATCTGAATATATTCTTATTTATGCCCTTACTAGTTCCTCTCCTCTGGATTTGTGGGATAGTTGGTTGGTTGATAATGGGGCTACTCATCATTTGTCTGGGTATAAGGAAGTTCTCTCTAATTTGGTAAAGAGGGAGTCAAATTTGAAAATTATTCTTGGAGACAACTCCACTCATCCTGTGAAAGGCTTTGGGTTCGTCAAATTCCATTTGAATTCCGGGGAATCTGTTTTGCTCCATGATGTGATGTATGTCCTGGGATTGAAGAAGAATTTGGTGTCAATATCTGCTTTGGAAGACAAATGGATGAGGGTTTCCTTCATCAAGGGAAAAGTTCTTACTTGGCCTGTTGGATGACCAATGAGAGATGCATTCATATTGGGATCAAGATTTGAAGGACTCTATAGAGTCACTGGTAGACTTCTTCTAGCATTGGTCCATGATACTAATCATCTAAGTGAGCTATGGCACCAAAGATTGACCCATCTACATTATGATACTCCTCCTAAATTGAAGAAATTGGTCTTTGGTATTCCTGATGTTCAAGCTCAACATGATGGAGTATGTCCAGGTTGGGCCATTGGAAAGAAGACAAGGGGACCATTCCCCTCTAGCAAGAACAAGACGAATGACATCCTCCATCTCATTCATTTCGACATATGTGGTCTGATGCTTGTGCATTCTATTGGTGGCCATCTTTACTACATCACCTTCATTGATGATTTCTCATGGAAGACATGGATATACTATTTGAAGCACAAGGATGAAACCTTCGAAATGTTCAAGGAGTTCAAAGCTTTGGTCGAAAATCAAATAGGGAAGAAAATCAAGATATTCAGGTCTGAAAATGGTGGAGAGTACATATCAAAGGAGTTCATTGCTTTTTGCAAGAAGAAAGGTATCAAGAAAGAGACGACTGTGCCCTATACTCTCAAACAAAATTGAGTAGTTGAAAGAAAGAACAACTCTATTGTAAAAGCTGCTCGTGCCATGCTCCATGATCAAAAGTTGCCAAAGTTCCTTTGGGGAGAAGCAATGAATGTTGCCGTATATGTTCAAAATAGGGTACCTCATTAGGCATTGGACAAGAAGACCCCGAAGAAGGGTTCACAGGTGTCAAGCCTGATGTTAGCCACCTTCGTATCTTTCGCTGCCCCATATATTTTCATGTACCAAAGGATAAAAGAAACAAGCTAGAACCTACGGGAAGAAAAGGTACATTTGTTGGATATTTTGAAAATGCTAAAGCATTTAGAATATATATTCCTAGTTAAAGGAAGGTCGAAATTAGCAGGGATGTAACGTTTGATGAAGATGCTGCCCTTGGGAAAGCAAGGGACCTTCCTCTACCTCCTCCTCTTGAGAAGAGGAATGGTGATATGGATATTTTAGATGGTCCTTCCGTGCTTGAAACCGTGATAGATGTTGTTGATGATCCCATGGAGCCTATGGATCCCTTAGATCCTCCTCCATGTGATCCTCTTGACAGGAAGCGGCCACTTTGGCTTCATGATACATTGCAGATTATGCGAGACTCATTCCCGTTCGAAGATGATTTAGAGAAAGCGAGAAGCCATGTAGATATCAGGGATATGTTGCACCTATGAGCACTATGATTCTATGGCCGAAGAATATGAATCAATTATGAAGAATGACATATGAGATGTTGTGTTGAGACCAAAGGGGAAATTTGTGGTTACTTCAGAGTGGCTATTCAAGATCAAACATGGAGTTGTTGGTAGCATTGATAAATACAAGGCAAGGTTTGTGGCCCGAGGATTCTCCCAAAAAAAGGGAGAAAATTATGACGATATATTTGCACTTGTGGCTCGATATACAACCATTTGTTCGATAGTTGCTCTTGCCATAAGTCAAAGATGGAACCTTCATCGGATGGACGTGAAGACAACATTCCTCCATGGTATGTTACAAGAAGAAGTGTACGTTGAATAACCATAGGGATTTGAAGTAGAGGATCAAAAGACACATGTTTGTAGGTTGAAGAAGGCATTGTATGGTTCAAAGCAAGTTTGTAGAGCATGGTATGCCCGTAGTATCAGTTATTTGGTGAAGCTGGGATTCTCAAGAAGCAATGCCAATCCCAACCTCTACTTTAAGGTAGTCCAAGGTATGCCATTGATTTTGGTTTTATATGTTGACGATCTATTCTTGATAGGTAGTGAGTCCTTGATGATTGAGTGTAAGAGGGAGCTAGCCTTTGAATTCGATATGCACTAGTTTCTAGGACTTGAGGTGTGGTAAATACCCGGTGAGATTTTTCTTTCACAAGGAAAATATGTGGTGAAGCTGTTTGAGAGATTTGGAATGACAAAATGCAAGTCCTTGCCGACACCGATGGAAATGAATTTCAAGAAGTTATGTGGAGAAGCTGTTGGCATTATGATATAGGTGTTGTCCTTGATGGCAACTCACTCAGATGGAAGATCACAGTACAGGAAGTTAACAACAAAGAATTATAGATCAATTTACACAGAATGAAGAAAAAGAGGTATACACAGGTTCACCTTGACCATGCTGCGTATACACGCAGGTTCACTGACCACAAGTAGCGTATACGTACACATGCACTTGCACAGAAGGAAAAGCGCGTATACCTTGGAAAACTAAGTTTTTGGTCCGAGGTATTTGGTCCATGGTATTTTGATCCATGGTATTGGTCCAAGGTACCTGGTCCGAGGTATTGACCCTAGGTATTTGGTCCAAGGTATTAGTCCTAAGTGGTTTTGGTCCATGGTATTGAGATAGGCCTAAAACTATAATAGGAGGAGAAGATCATTAGGCCAAGTGTGCAAGTATCGAATATTTGATGAAGTGTGAGATCTAGTATATAGGTTATTGGCTTTTGGTGCCGTGCTTGATCTGAACCAAGGATGAATCTTGGCGGTTGATGAAGGATGGTTCGGGATCTTAAGGCTTGAAATGAACTATCATTATGTGGTTTGATCATGTATAGTCTAGATTTGAATACTGACTCATGTGTTATTATGTAAATATTATGATCTGGGTATAACTAAAGTCTGTAATAGCTGGAGAATTATGAATTAATATTTGCAGATGTATACGCTGGTTGGCTTTGAGAAAAGCGTGTATACACACAGGTTCGACACATGGAAGTAGCGTATACCTTATAAAGTATATTTCAATTGTTTTTGTTTGCTGTTGCAGAGTTTTGGGTTCTGGTTACTATACTCTGGTGACATTGTTTTGAATAATCAGATTCAGGTTCAGTGATTGGTTGATGTAGATGTACTTGATGATTGTATTGCAGTTATGATGTTGTTGATGGGTCCAGTATGAAAATTGAATGAAACGTGGCCTTCAGATTGTGGTGTTGTGTTCCAGGAGTATCCAGTCTGAAAATTCATGAAACGTGGTCCCTGGTAGAAGAGTGGAGTTTTCTATAGGCTAGCACCTACATACTAGTAAACATATTGGCTAGTACAAGAGCTAGGGGTTGTAGCTCCCTTTGAGTAGAAGCTGGAGAACGAGAGAAGGTAGCAACCTTCTGCAGGTAGAAGCCCGTTTACTGGTATGAGTATGCACCAGTACAATGTTGTAAACATATTTTCTTATTATTATTAAAAGAAGATAGAGACGACAACAACAGGTGGTTTTCACCCACATTGGGTTTCCACCTTATATCTTGGTGTTCATGTGTGTTGCTTATGTGTGATGCTTTATTATGCTTTTACTACACTGTCTAATAAATCTCTAATATACTGGTTAAAGTTCAATGCATGATAAATTGGGTAAATCAAAAGTTATTTGCATATACGCTGGTTGCTTTAAGTACAGTCACGTGTACACACTAGTTCACTTAGCTGAAGTAGCGTATACAAATCTGTTTGGGAAATAAATATATTAATCTGATAATACTGGTTCACCCCCCTCAATATTATTTCCAATAGACACTATTGGACCCGATTTGGCGAATCCATCTGAGTATAAATAGTTGATTGGTGCTCTGATGTTCTTAGTGAACACTCGTCTGGGCATATGCTATGCAGTAAACACATTGAGTCAATTCATGATCAAGCCTCTCCATGCGCATTAGATCACTGCCAAACACATTTTGAGACATTTGCATGGGATTATCACACTTGGTCTCATATATTTTGTCAGAGATGTTTGACTTAATGGATACATTGATGCTGACTAGGTAGGAAATGTTGTTGACAGGAAAAGTATGTCTGGATGTTGTTTTAGCCTTGGATCTGCCTTGATATCTTAGATGAGCAAGAAGCAGAAGTCTGTAACACTAAGTACCGTCGAGGCAAATTACATTGCCGCTAGCATGGCTAGTTGGGAAGCAGTTTGGTTGAGAAAGCCCTTTGGAGAGCTATTTGAGTAGGTCTTATTCACTACAGTGATATATTGCAACAACAATAGTGGGATCTGTCTGACAGAGAATCTCGTATTTCATGACAAGTCCAAGCACATAGAGATTTCTTATCATTACATTCGAGACATGGTGCAAAGAGGAGTTGTTAGACTCCATCATATATCGACAGATGAGCAGATTGCAAATATTCTCACCAAGACTTTGCAAAGGGAAGTTCTTGGTCTTTAGAGAGCAAATTGGATTGACAGATGTGACTCTTCCTGATAAGGGGCATCACTAATCAAGAACACTGAGCATAGCTCTTCCCCCTTGGTTGAGCTCCCAAGGTGGGAATGGAGCATTGAGGGCTCTTGGGGTTGAGGGAACTCTGGACAATAAGTGTGCGTGATCCCTACTCGTGTAATAGGTTAGGTATCTCCCCTATTGTTACCCATAGGGTGTGTGTGATCCTTGTCCGTTTTGACATGTCGGGTATCTCCCCTTATCTTGGTCTTTGTAGAGTATACCCCAGTTGGCATCATACCCACAAGTTGGGCTTGTTGGGATTGTCCCTCCCTGTTTGGCCAACAGGTTGAGGAGGCTTGGGGGTGTGTGATCCTTACCTTTGGTAAGTTAGGTATCTCACCCAAGCTCGGATTATGATGCAAGTGTTCTACCACATAACGCTTGAGGGTCATTGTTGGGAAGATCAGTAGGAAATAGGATGGGTTGAGATGTACTCCCCTATATCACCTATTGCTCGATATGGGTTTGAAGATGTTTAGCTCCCCCATGAGATTCAGGGTTGAGATGTGCTCCCCGATGTAGTTTCAGGTTGAGATATGCTCCCTGATATTGTTTCAGATTGAGATGTGCTCTCTGATGTTATAGAGGGTGGTAGCTAATGTTCCTCGATGATTCTTCTTCTTTAGATTCGAGAATGTTTTAATAGATAGAGTTGAGCAGAGATGGGACATGATATGATGACTGGATACACATGATTATTACATGATGTAGTTGGAATTTTTCCCTAGTTGAGAGGGAGTGTTAATTTGGCAACTCAGTGACAAATTCCAACCATGGGACTAGGGTCCTCTTTTTGAGAGCACCAATTTTGACTATTGAAGCACTCAATTTGGTTAAGGGAAAGTGTACTTATGAAGAAAAGCCCACATGCACATTTGGATATGTCGGTCCTAATAGCAAATTGGGCACCCTTGGATGCCTATAAATACAAGTGACCTCAAGTTCATTTGGACATCACCAAGCATCTTCTTCTTCTCTTCTTCATGGATTGGTTCACACAGGTCTGAGGTTGGGTTAAGGAAATTTTTTCGCACAAGTTCGAGATTACACAGTTTGAAGCTCGCACGTGTTTCTATGGCTTTGGGTCACAGCCACAGGCTTGTCAAAGGCAATTTTCGACTGTAGGCACAGGCTTGCAAGCTCATGGTAGCGACTGGAAGCTCTAAGTCGCATGCATAAGTCATCCTCCCTGCGACTGGAAAGTAGGGCTAAAATTTGACATTTGATTGCAGTTGACTGTAGATAGGAAAAGTTGTCTCTAATCTATATTGATGCTAGAAACATATTTCTAATTGTTGTTGGGATAATTTTGCTTGATGATATTGTATTGGGCTCATTGTACTTGCTGCTGAACATTTTATGACAATGTAATAGAAGAAGAATTTCAAAGGGTTTTCCCCCTTGTGGGGTTTTCCCCTAGTCTTTGACCAAACTTGGTGTCTCTTGTTGATGTGTTGATTGTCTCCTTTGTCATTGCATTTACTATTCTATCTTCAATTACTATTGATGATTGGAAACATTAATTGTTATTGAAAGGATTGCTAATTGAAGAATTGAATTGGGCTAAAGTAATTGAAACAACATAGAACAATTGAAAATTTAACATGCATGTCCCAACCCCTAGTTGGAAACGAGCTGCTTCACCCTTAAGGGGGTAATCACTGCTGTACATCATACAAAACAAGCTCTAACCCTCGAGCTACGAGTTGTAATTCAAAGAAAAATCAAGAAAAAGTAAAAGGTGCATAGGAAGGGTGGGAAAACAAAGGCCTGAGTTGGTAACTCATGCATCCACGATTGCTCTCTCCTTACATCTATACAACACCTAGGATGAGGATCCCCATCAAGTTGGTCCCTTTGACCACGACACTTGCCCATTAAGTCTTTTCCCCTCTGCTCCATCATTTTTCACTTGGAACCTATCAATTGAAGGGTGGACCAAGGACATGTCATTTCCCCATGCGGCTTGAGCACACCTAATAAGGTCATCTATTAACCACTCATACCTAGGGATGTAACACCATTAAGTGACCAAGGCCACAATTTTGGAAGGGAAGCCTTGTATGAAGTGTTAATTTGCCCATTACTTTCAAGCTTGGTTTACTTAGATGCAATAATGATTGAATGTACCTAATGGTGAAAGTTGCAGCACTAGATATTATGTGTAATTTGTAGGTGCTTCCATCTATAGGTTTGGGCAACTTAACTGGGTTCCAGGTCTTTCGGAGGGACGTCTTGACACCCACAGGTGATGCGTTGAGAGCCATGGGACTCTAGACCATTGTAGAGCATCACTTGTACCCTTGGGCACCTCCAAAACCCACAATGTTCTAACACTTTGCCCCACATTTTTGAATTTTATGGGATGATGCACCTGGACCAACATGCCCCCCAATCGACTTAGCACTAATTAGATGGGATGTTAACCAATATTACTAGACTTGGAATCAACAATAGATCGACGAGGCAAAAGAGTGAAGAGTTTTAATCGGATCAAGGAAAAATTGGGAAAAAATCGGTGAATTCAATAAATAAAAATATACAAATATATATTGAATTAAAAAAACATTTTTCATTGATATTCAATAGAACCATGTCCAAATAATGCATAATAACAATAGATGTCCAAAATATCATGAATGAATAAGTATCTCATATATGTTATGAGTCCAAACATGATCCAAAGTACTGAGTCTTGACTCCTAACCAGTGACTACATAGAAGCAAAAGAATCTGCTTCTAAAAGTTTATAAAATACTGCATACTAATCAACAAACAACCAGTTACTGAAATCTCTTGATTGCTGCTGAAATGATACGATAGTGGTTTGCTATTGAAATCTTTGATAGAGCACACACTGACGCTACACTAGAGCGTTTGAAAATTGGAAAGGCAGAAAGATTTTCTTATGTTGATAATTACTTGTGATATTATTACGTTCTTATTAACTTCTTTATGTTCTTCTTTTATCTTCTTCTCATTAAGCAATCATTAAAGCAAAAACATGAAGATCAATGACGCTAGAAGTAGGCATTCAGCCAGGGCTAAAACCTCTTTACAGGGGAAAACCCAGTTGGAACTCTTCCTTTAGTAGATTCAAATTGAAATAGACCAAGACCCTAGACTCAAAGACCTTCATCCTCCACCAAGTCAGCTCTCAAACTGTTCTTCCAACCTTCAAAGATCGATTGCAACAATATTGCATTAACACTGCTTCAATACTGCATCAAGGACAAATTTTCGACCCTACTGCATCAAAATTTCGGCCCAACTTCAAGACTGCAACTTCCACCCTCCTGCAACTTCAGTTCCTTTGCACGCGTGAGACAAAACAGAGAAAATTTTGACTTCCTCAGCTAAATAACGACCTCCTTCTTCTTCGTTAGCCCTTTCTTTCTTCCTTCTTGAATTTCACACTACTGCAATTCGAATTTGTGAGGGATCTGCTCCAAATGAGTTGAGTTGCTCCAATATATAATGAGTCTGTGAGGTCGAATTCCCTTTTTGAAGCTGACATGGTGGAGGAGGCCTAATTGATATATTTTACATTAAAATAAATTTGTTTCTTGACAAATAAAGCCCAAGAAGGGCCTGTTACAATATGACATGGATAAGGACACTTGACAGAAACCCTAGAAGCCTACAATGGAGGCTTTGATCTATAAACAATTGACCCAAGCATGAAACCCATGCTTTAATAAGTCAATTTTATTTAAAATAAAAATTCTTTTTCTTTCTTTTGACATACATTACATCATGACTTAAAATACAATTATGCAGATCAACACTAGTTACATTTTTCAACATTCCCTCTTAACTAGGGAGGTATTCATAATTACATATATATAGAGGTACAAGGAAGATCTCAAAATGAACTACGAGGAGTATTAGCACACTTAGTGCTGCAGACTAGATACTTGACTAGGGTATTCTATCCGAGTGGCACTAAGAGGACTCAAGCTTTAGCCATCTCTAGGTAGCATTAAGCTTTTAAGCTCTCCACCACCAACCCACGGATCTCGGTGTGTATCCAAGGTCAGAGCTCCATGACCAATGCCACTCTCCCTCTTTGGGATCTAGACATCAACACATAGGCTGGTCAGATATCCTCCCAAGCATCTTGCCATTAGATGCTTCATCTCTTCCTAATAAACTAAATCAGATATATCCATTTGTCCAAGCATGCTTCCAGAGTGTTCAACCTTCTTATGGAGAGATTTACCTGTACAAACACAACCCTAATCAATAATAAACTTTCAAATATTTATGCAAGTAAACACAAATCTTCGGGGTCCTCATTCATTCAGATGTTACTTATATCATCATCAAGTTATCCAACTACAACTTGTCGTAAGTTTTCTTCTTCTTTTACTTCTTTAGTAGCACCAACTATAGCCTCAATACTTCTCAGGTCCTTATCATGAACATTCATTTGTAGTTTCATTCTTACTTTGAGATTATGATTGTCACAATATGCCCTCCCTCTCAACTGGGGAGATATACCTTTTCTTCTATCAGGGCTCCCTCTTAACTTGGGGAGCTTTATAACATCAGATAAACTTCATTCTTTCAAGGCTTCATTTCTTTCTTATGGCATCAAGGTCATCTTGATCATCATAACTTCATGCTTATTATTATCATACGAACATCTTCATCATCCTGAAGATTATGCACCTGCAAAAACTTTAATAGCAAGTACAACCAAATTCAAACATATAGAAGCATGAAGTTAACTATATCAGAATCATATTATAATGGACGCATTTAGACTTCAGATATCAAACACCTAAACTTAGTTAGGCTCATAAGAGACACATACTAGAGTTCGACTTCTTGCTAGGGTTTTTTCATAAACCCTAGTCCTCATCTTCGAGTCACAAAGCCTTAGATATCAACAATTCAATCAAATAACAAACCTACTATACATCTAAGGTTTCAACAATATGCTTTTACATGTTAAACTCTACTAGGGTTTGTTGGAAACCCTAGATTTTATCAACAAAGCTAAATCATATTGAAAACAATATCATCATATCCTAGAATATCAAACTCTAGTAGGGCTTTGTTACAAACCCTAGAATTCAAAAACATGAGTATCAACCAATGCTACCCGACTCAGAATCGACAATAAATCAACGAGGCAAAAGGGCGAAGAGTTTTGATCGGATTGGGAAAAATCGGGAAAAAATTGTTGAATTCAATAAATAAAGATATACAGATATATTGAGTTAAAAAAATATTTTCCATTGATATTCAATAAATCCATGTCCAAAAAGTTTATAAAAAACTGCATAGTAATTAGTAAAAAAGCAATAACTGAAATCCCTTGATTGTTGCTGAAATGATACAATAATGGTTTGCTACTGAAATTTGTGATAGAGCACTCGCTAAAGCTAATGCTGGAGCTCATTGCACACTGTCTCTATTATGCAGAGTAAACTGAAACCATCCCTCTATTGTCTTCTCGACGTATGAGTTGTCCAGCTTGAGTAATGAGCAGTGAGTTACAAACTAACGTTTAATTTTTAACCTGACTAAACCATGCGACGAACAATATGACAATCCTAAAAGTTAAAACCCGTGCTCGTTGAGTTGAGGGCTGAAAATTCGCCTAAATTGCAATTAATCAGTGAGTCACGAGGCAAACTTGCATTGACCTCAAGTGAAACTCGGTCGACGTGAGTTTCACTCGCCCAGAGTTGAATCAGATCGTTTGAGGGAAGAGCAGAGTTTGACTCGCGATTAATCGCGAGTGATCTCAAATTCATGTTTCACTAGTATCAACGATTAAGTTAGCATACTTGCACATACATATCTAGGATTTCATGCACTAGCATTTCTCATTAATCAATACATCGAAGTTAGATATACAACAAATTTTCTCAGGCTAGGTTTTTGATCAGACGAATACACACCTAGGGTTTCATTCCTAGGATTTTATTATAGACATTACAAGGGTTTTGCTCATAAACCCTAATTCACCAAACCCTAAAGATCTAGGGCTTCAATACATAGACATTAACAATAAACACTAAAGAAATAGGGTTTCTATCATAACTATACCAAAACCTAAACATCAAAAGAATAGGATTTCTAGGTTTCATGAACAACCCTAAGTAGACTAGGGTTTCATAATCAATATTGACATACCCTAAGATGCTAGGGCTTTTAGTGAACTCTTAGAGGTTAGGGTTTCACAAGGATGATCAAAATTATAGTATAGCGAGGGTAAATTCAATGTAATGATTAATTACCCTAACAAGAATCTTTAAGATTCAAAGCCCTAGACATAATGATGTCAATAATGTAAAGCAAATTTCAAAAGAGAATGAACATACCTTTTCTAGGAAGAGAACCTTGCAACAAAACTTGTAGTTTAAGACATATCGTTAGCAACGATTGTAGGACATTAGATCTTGACGAGCTTCCTTTGCAACAAAACTTTTTCCATGCTTTATCTCTAGTTTGAAGTTTCCTCAATAATCTTTGAGCATTTAGCAAGCTTTCCTAACCTAGGAAAATATGAAAAGGTTATTAGCATATAATATAGACAAGTCTTGATGTGAGGAGGAAACCAAACTTGAAAAGATGAAACAAAGAATAAGATACTTATCTTTTGGTAAATGGTGGGGGATGCCTCTTAACCTAATCCTTTTGAGGGATACCTACAACCTATCAAAATAATTCAAAAATGTTTTAACAAGACATGTTAGACCTACAAACTCTAGAAATCAAAACATAAAGGAAAACAATGCAAAACTTAAGATAGAAGGATTTGTGAGGGATAGTATATCCTAAGAGCCTTTGGCAAATAGATCTTTGATTTCAGATTCTTTAGTCTTGTTTCTCTTAGGTGGAGCTTCATGAACAACATTCACATGCTCTCTTTTTCTCTTCTTATTCCTTGGATATTCAGGACAATGACCTTTGTAGTGACCCATCTTATGATAATTGTAGCATTCAATTTTGTATAGGACAACATTATTCTTTGGCCTTTTGAACTTTTTGAAGGTTACCTTCTTCTTGTGATGAGCAGAATAGGCATTAGAGGTATTTTCTTCTTCATCCTCATTCTTGTTAATTACTAATGATATTCAAGCTTCTTCTTGACTGCATGCATTCCACATTTGTTCAAATGTTGGAGTATCCTTCCAACTGTTAAGCCCTGATACAAAGGCACTCAAGATTTTGGTAGTCCTAGAAGAGCAATAATTATGAGCTCCTTTTTTGGGACAACTTCATGTATTCCTTGAAGTTCATCTCTGATTCTAGATATCTGTATAAAGTAGGATGATACAATATTGTCTCTTGTTATCTTAGTAGTCCTTAATTCATTTTTCAAGCTTGCTATTTGACCAATGTTCTTGATGGTGAATAATTTGGAGAGAGCCTCCTACATTTCTTGAGTGGAATTTATGTTGGATATGTATGGAATTAGGTTGTCTTTAACTCCATCCACTATTAGGTTCATAGCCAAGATTTCGGTTTCTCTGAACTTTGCTTTCTCTGCTTCATTTGTAGGCTTCTTGATTTTTCCTTGAACAAGATCTAAAATTTTGTTCTTTTGGAGGATGAGATATATCCTCTTTTTCCACGCCCTATAGTTGGAGGCTTCTTCTAGTTTGTTTTCTCCCTTCATTGAGTTTGACATAGTTCCTGTAGATAGTAGGCTTGTTTCTTTACATGATCTTCATTAATGACCTTACTTTGATCTTCATTTCCTCAATAGATCTTCAACCTGCCTTTTTTTCATTCTTTACCTTAGCTCTGATACCATGTTAGAAAATTGGAAAGGCAGAAAGATTTTCTTATGTTGATATTTACTTGTGATATTTACTTCTTTATGTTCTTGCTTTATTTTTTTTCTTCGAGCAATCATCAAAGCAAAAACATGAAGATCAATGACACCAAAAGTAGGCACTCAGCCAAGGCTAAAACCCCTTTCTAGGGGAAAATCCAGTTAGAACTCTTCCTTTAGTAGATTCAAATTGAAATAGACCAAGACCCTAGACTCAAAGGCCTTCCTCCTCCACCAAGTCAGCTCTCAAACTGTTCTTCCAACCTTCAAAGATCGACTACAATAATACTGCATGAGAATTTCGACCCTACTGCATGAGAATTTTGACCTAGCTTTAAGATGTTAAAGTTTGGGTACCAGAGGACAAGTGGTTCCCTAAGGCTTTGATCTTTGGCCTAGGGAAAAGTGTCCAAATTTATTTTTACTTTTCTCCTACAGTGACTTTATAAGGGTAAAGTCAATTTAATATAAAAGTGACTTTATAAGTGGTAAAGTTACATTCTAATTTAAAAGTGACTTTATAAGTGGTAAAGTTACATTTTAATTTAAGGGTGACTTTATTAAAGTCAATGAAGAATTAGAAAGTGAAAAAGTGACTATGGAAATAAAAGGCTAAGTGGGTCTTTATTTAAGTGGGTGAGTTAAAAAATAGAGAGTGGGAATTAAATGCACATTTATTTTCATCCCTAGATCTAAATGAATTTCAGCCATTAGATCTTAGGGTAACCCAAAAGGTCATTTAGAGAGTAAAAGGAGAAGAGAAGAGAGAAAGATCAATTCATTCTTTCATGAGCATTTGAGAGAAAGGGAAGAGAGAGCAAGGAGAACATTTCTAAGCAGTGAGGAAGTGAAGGAGAACAAGAAGAAACATTTTAGCAAATCTGGGCAGCAACATTTATTGGCACACATCCTTAGGCAAAAATGTATAGCAGGAGAAAGACAGAAATTGAGGAAGAGGGACAACAACAAGGGCACAAATTTTGAGGCATATTTGGGCACGATTCTCGAGGCAACCGTATTGTTGAAATCCGTATGGTTCGTACAAGTTATGGGCACATTTTTCGAGGTAGATTGTACAACATTTAATGCTGTTTTATTGTTGGAAAATTTCTATTTTGGCTGTTCACTGATTGGCATGATTTTCGAGGTGGAGTTCAAGCACGGAAATCGAGATAAGTTGTAATTTGTGGTTGCTGAAATTTTTATTGTGTGTTTTAGTTTCTTTGTAAAAGCATTTTTAGAAATAAAGAAGAGCTCTCAAACTGGTTTTCCCCAAGAGTTGTAAGGGGTTTTTCCAGGGTCATGTTGACCAAAATTGCTGTGTTATTTTCTGTGCGTGGCTGTCATAATTTTGCTGCGTTTTATTTCTGCAATTTCAGTAGTTGTGAAATCTCTAAATTTGCGTTTTCATAAAATATTGTCATTTCCAGATTTTAGAATTTTTATCATGCTTGTGTTTAAAACTAAATGCATGGAGTGATAAGGAAAACTAATAACCGGAATGGGAGTTGAAATTTCTTCATGGTATCAGAGCGTGGTGCCTGAAAAGTGTAGTTTGGGACAACAAAGTGAAAATTACAGCAAACTGATTTTTACACAGAAAACATAAAACCCCACAAATTTGAAAATTTCAGTTTGGTAGGATAGTGAAACATGTCTTTGGGTTTGAGAGTGGAAGACAGGTTGGATGGACAGAACAACTAAATGCATGGAAGGAGAGAATCCAGAGTGTCTTTGAGGAAGCAAAAGTCTGGGACATTATGGTAAATACCACACAGAACCCAGTAGTAGTACCTGCTGACCCTGTATAGTTGGCAGAGTTTAACAAAAAAAATGCTAAGGCAAAAAGATTGATTCTAGAAGGAATCAAAGATCATGTCATTCCTCATGTGAGAGGAAAGACTTATCCACATGAGATGTGGACAACCTTGACCAGTGTTTAGTAGAGCTCAAATGAAAACAGAAAAATGGTCCTAAAGAAGAAACTAAAGGCCATTAAAATGGCTAACACTGATTATGCTATAGCATACCTCACAAAGATTACTGCAGTGAGAGATGAGTTGGCAGCCGTAGGTGAGATCATTGCACCCACTGAGTTGGTGAGGATTGCTTTGAATGGTCTTGCCAAGACTTGGGAGAATTTTGTTGATGGCATTGTTGCACGGGAAAACCTTCCCGATTGGGAGAGGTTGTGGGATGATTGCATTCAGAATGAGATCAAAAAGAACTATCTTGGGGTAGCTAAACAGGTGGAGGAGGATGACAATGTGGCATTGTTAGCAAGAGGCAAGAAGGGCAAAGCAAAGAAGCAAGTTTCCAACAGTGGAGGCAAAGGCAAAGGTAAAGGCAAGCAGCAGAACACGGAGAAGGACTATTCCAAAGTCAAATGTTGGAATTGTCAAAAGTTGGGACACTACGCTGTTGTGTGTCCGAAGAAGGAGAACAAGAAAGGGAGAGACAAACCCATGGCAACTTCTACAGAGATAGAGAGCTTTGATTGGGAGTTTGAGTTCATCGCTTGTGAAACCACTAGTGCAGGATCACCTGCCATACATATTCAGAGGGAGTGTGCATTCCCTGCTACTAACAAAGTATCATCTAGCATTTGGTATGTTGACAGTGGTGCTTCCCGCCACATGACAGGCGTCGGGGAGTACTTTGCAGAGCTTTCAGAGGATGATATTGATATGGAGGTAGTACTTGGTGATGACAACATGGTTAAAGCAGTCGATGTGGGGACATTGACATTTGATAGGGGACCCAAACCTCCCTTGAAAGTGTCAGATGTTCTATATGTGCCAGGAATGAAGAAGAACCTGATATCCGTCTCAGCACTTGAGGACAAGGGGTATGATGTGTTGTTCAACAGAGGGCAGGTGCTTATATATCCTAGGGGAACTCCAGCTTCTTCAGCTAGAGTGATTGGTGTGTGCCATGCCAAGGTGTACAAGTTCTCATTCCAGCCCCTGATGGCATTGAGTAGCAGCACCCGAGACAGGACTGACATCAGATCTAGCAATTCAGAGTTGTGTGAGATTTGGCAATGCAGGATGGGGTACATGTATCATGGGGCCTTGAGTACATTGCTGGAGATCACCACTGGTGTGCCAGATTTTAGTTCTGATCACCTTGATGTATGCAAAGGATGTGCTATGGGGAAGTTTGCCAGACCCCCTTTTCCCAGCAGTGGCAATAGAGCGACCGGGATCCTTGACTTGATTCATACCGAGGTGAGTGGTCGGATGTCTCATGTATCCTTGAGTGGCTATGAGTACTATGTTTTATTCGTTGATAACCACTCCAGGAAGACTTGGATTTATTTCTTGAAGACCAAGAGTGAGGTCTTCAAGTGGTTTCAGGAGTTCAAAGCTCTTATGGAGACCCAGACAGGTAGGAAGATCAAGGTCCTCAGGTCAAATAATGGAGGGGAGTATACCCTCAGCGAGTTTGTTGATTTTTGTGTTGAGGAAGGCATTAGGAGGGAGTTCACAGTTCCTTACAACCCCCAGTAGAATGGGGTTGCGGAGAGGAAGAACAGATCCATTGTAGGGGCTGCCAAAGTCATGCTTCATGATCAGGGGTTACCTTTATTTTTGTGGGTAGAGGCCTGTAACATTGCTGTGTACTTGCAAAACAAGAGTCCACATCGTGCCTTGGGGAATGTGACTCCGGAGGAGGCTTTTTCTGGGAAGAAGCTTGATGTTGGGCACTTTCGTATCTTTGGGTGCCTTACATATTGCTATGTCCCTAAGGAGAACAGGACCAAGCTAGAGCCCACTGCAGACAAGGGCATCTTTGTGGGTTATAGCGAGACCTCGAAAGCTTATCGGATTTATATTTTTGCGTAGAGGAAAGTGGTTGTCAAGCGGGATGTGAAGTTCGAGGATGAGAGAGCTTTCAGGAGGTCATGGGAGTTAGAGTATCCAGAGTCACCAGATCCTCAAGAGCAGCTGAGTCAGTCACAGGGATCCAATGGTCAGGGATCAGTAGGTACATCGATTACAATGTAAGGTCCATCAGTGAGCAGTGGCTCTCAGAGTCAGGTGGTTGGTTCTTCGGGCAGCATGCAGGGTAGTCCTCAAAGCAGTTCATAGGGTAGTTGGACAATTCGCACGGTACTTCAACATCTACAGGTACAGATTCAGGCATAAGGTCAGTTGGCAGGCCTTCAGAAGTTCAGGCTTCTGATGATGATGAGGATTCTTTCATGCCGGTGGGAGAAGTATGCTCAGGGAAGAGGAAGCCCAAGTGGCTTCAAGATACCTTGCCCGAGGCCACATCAGCTGGGCCAAAGAGACAGGTTAGAGAGAGTAAACCACTTGAGCGGTTCTATAGTTACATGGCATTGGTAACAAGCATTATTGACTCCGGGCCGTCTAGTTATGAGGCAGCCAACTAGCAGGTCTAGAGAGAGGCCATGATGGAGAAGTATTCTTCTATTATGAAGAACGATGTTTGGGAGGTAGTGCAGAGGCCTGAAGGTAAATCAGTTGTTACTTCCAGATGGCTCTACAAGATAAAGCATGCTGTCAATGGCAGCATTGAGAAGTTCAAGGCTCGATTTGTGGCGAGAGGGTTCTCACAGGTAGAGGGAGTTGACTATGAGGAGACCTTCGCTCACGTAGCTCGGTATACATCTATTGGCTCCATTATATCGATTGCAACATAGATGGGTTGGAAGATCCACCAGATGGATGTGAAGACTGCATTTCTCAATGGCTTCGTTTAGGAGGAGGTTTATATTGAGCAGCTGCAGGGATTTGAGGTGCATGGGAAGGAGTCCCATGTGTGCAGATTGAAAAAGACACTCTATGGCTTGAAGCAAGCTCTTAGAGCTTGATACTCTAGGATTGATACATACTTGCAATAGTTGGGTTTCACAAAGAGTGAGGCTGATCCGAACCTATACTTCATTGTGGTGGGTGAGGAGCCTCTCATTCTGGTGTTGTATGTTGATGCCTTGATCATCATTGGTGCAGAGAGACTCATTGAGGGCTGCAAGAGAGATCCTGCTTCAGAGTTTGAGATGAAGGATATCGGCTTGATGCATTATTTTCTGGGATTGGAGTTGTGGCAGGAGGGGCATTTCTTCCTGGGGCAAGGGAAGTACATTGTGGATATTCTTAGCAGACTTCACATGGAGGACTGTAAACCCATGTCTACACCTATGATCACTAACTGGAAGAAGTTTCACGCTTCTGATTCTGAGTTGGTGGATCCTACTCTATACAGACAGTTGATTGGTAAATTGATGTATTTGGTCAACACTCGACCAGATATATGTTTTGCAGTTAACACTATGAGTCAGTTCATGTGTGAGCCCAGGAGAGTGCACTGGGTGGCTGCAAAACACATTCTTCGTTACTTGCAGGGCACTGTGGATTTTGGTTTGGATTATAGACAAGGTGATGGAGGGAGACTGGGAGGGTACATGGATTCAGATTGGGTAGGTTGTGCTTTAGATAGGAAGAGTACTTCCGGGTGCTGTTTTGGGTTGGGTTCGGCAGTGGTGTCATGGATCAGCGGGAAACAACAGTCAGTTGCATTGAGCTCAGCTGAGGCAGAATATATGGCTACTAGTTTGGCTAGTTGTGAGGCCATATGGCTTCGCAAGATGTTGTTTGGTCTATTTGGTCGGGCATTGAGACCTTCAGTAATTTACTGTGATAATCAGAGTTGCATAAAACTCATGGAGAATTCAATTTTTCATGACAGGTCAGCCTATTGAGATCAAGTATCACTTCATTAGAGACTATGTCCAAAAGGGAGTTGTCAAGCTTGCGTACATTTCCACAAATGAACAGGTAGCAGACATTTTCACCAAAGCCTTACCAAGGGGCAAGCATGTCTACTTCAGAGATAAGATGTGAGTGGTGAGGAACACTTTCCTCGGTAAGAGGGAGTGTTAAAAGGAGTCTCATCATAGACATTATCTTCAAGGAAAGTTAAAGAAGCAGTTCATTTAGAAGGAAGTCAACAAGATGGCTATATGAAAGGAAGAGGTGTGCATATCTTTAGAAAAAGGGCTCTTCATTAGAAAGTAGATTCATGTCTTTAGAAAGTATTGTAGGAAGAGATGGATGCAGAAATATACTTGGAAGCATGAGCATGGTATGTCTGTGTTAGATTGGAAAAATCAAGACTCTTCCATATGGTTATTCTATATATAGAAGCATGATAGATCAATTGGACACAGTGATATTGATCAACATCCGATATGGTCTCTTGAAGAACGTAAGAAAGATAGTAATGACAACTTTAGAGGGAGCTGTAAAGACTATGATGGATATGATATTAAGGCTTGCTGATTGGTTTAGGAACACATTGATTGAAAGTTGAAGTGCTTGAAGAAGAACTCAAGTACAATATGAAGATAGACCATGCAAAGGGATGTTGATCTCAGAGGGAGTAAGTAGAAGAATTTGACACCTTGATTAAAGCCCATTATGATTTGGCAAGTCTGATATTGAAAAGGTGTATGGATATGTTATGATTTCCTGAAAGAGTATATGGTAGAAATGTGTACACCAAAAAGGCAAGAAAGGAAGCAATTTGATATAGGAAGTCATGAGATAGTTTGTCAATCACTTGATGGCATGATGAATTCGATAGAAGTTCATTTTCCCAATTGGATAGAAAGATCTATAATTGGCTTAGCATTAATTGATTTGACAAGGTACTTATGATGATAGATACTACAAATGATGATTGATGGAAAGTGGTTTGAAAGGATTATGGCAAGAACCCTATCAAATGGTTGGATTGTAAAAGAGTTTGGCTCCATGACATCCAGGAAGGTCGAAGCTCAGGTATGAATCATGATATGATGATGTGAGATAGGGGCCCTTGTAGCTACTATTGAGATCTCCACGGAATTATAAGTAGCTGATGATTGAGACAAGCTAACGATTGTAATGATGTCTCCTTGGTTGAGAGGGATTGATGTGGGACACCACATTCTCCATGTGTCATGCACTAGACTAGGATTAACAGCCGTAAGTCTAGTAAAGGCACTGGTAGGGAGAATGGAGGATGCAATAAGCATTTGGGACTGTTGCTCCTTGAGAATTTGGAATCCAAGATAGGAAGTAGTCTTGTGGACCAATACTCTTTGAGGATAAGACAAGGTATCCAAGATAAGAGTAGTTGAAGAGGACCAATATTCTTTGAGGATAAGGAATCCATGATAAGAATAGTCCTATAAGGACATACCTGATGAACATCCATATGGGGTTTGTCCCTTGAAAAGGTTGTGGTGTTGGTGTCCAAGTGTATGCCTCCCAGCCTTGCGCTCTAATCTAGTGGAGATTTAGAGCTTCTTAGTCAAGGCCTTACGATTTGCAATTTGACAATGCTGGTTATGATGTTGATGGTTGAAGATTGCTTATCAATCCGACTCTTCTTATGAGAATATTTCAATTTGAGAGTATCCTTGTACCGATTGTGTAATTATGAATACCTCCCTAGTTAGGAGGGAGTGTTGGAAAATGTAACTAGGTTTGGTCTTCATAATTATCATGTAAAAAGAAAAAAATAACTTTTATTTTTCAAGCATGGGTTTCATGCTCGAGTCAAATTGTTATTTTAGGTCAAGCATGTTTTTTATGCTTCTAGGGTTTATTGAGTCAAAATGATATCTGTCATGAGTCAATCTATTGTACTTGAGTCAAGTTCCATTTGGACTTCTGAAAGAAACAAGAAAATTAATTTTGTTTGAGTCAAAATTGTCAATTTTGTCCCCTCAAGACCAAGTCAGCGTCCGAAGAGACCCATTCGACCTCCTGGATGTGTATAAATAAAGTGCAAATTGTCCTCATTTGGACTTCTGAAGGAAGCAAGAAAATTAATTTTATTTGAGTCAAAATTGTCAATTTTGCCCCCTCAAGACCAAGTTAGCCTCGAAAGAGACCCATTCGACCTCCTGGATGTGTATAAATAAAGTGCAACTTGTCCTCATTTGGATTGTCACAAGCAAGTTCGATTTTTGTGCTAAGAAGAGAGAAAACGAAGCAAAAGACGAGAAGAAGCGCTAAAGTCAGAGGAGAGAGCAAGGGTCAAAGGAGAGAGAAATCTACCACACGTTTAGAGTTTTCTGCCCTAGTTTCTGTCACATGTACGAAATTTTAGGAAATTTTAGGGGCTGAAAATTGCAAACCTACAGCAGGGGCTAAAACTTTGAAGTTTGACCAAATTTGGAGAGCTTTGACTATTGTTGACTTGAGTTGACTTTGACTTGTTGGAAGAGTTTGGAAGGAGAGCTGACTTGGGTCTTGTGGGAGGTCTCGATCTTGGATTTCTCACTATGATTTGATTCTATAAGAAGAGAAGATTTGACTGGGTTTCCCCCTTGTGGGTTTTTGCCTTGGCTTGGAGCCTATATCTTGTGTTCATTGTCTTCTTGTGATCTTTATGTTTATGTTTTTGGTAATTGTTTGGTGAAGAGAACATAGTAAAATTATTAAAGAATCTGACATATGTTCACAAGGAATTATCAACAAATGAGAAATCAACCCTAATTGGCTGCCCTAGTGATTTCTCAACAAAATCGACCCCTTTAAGGCCAAGTGACCAAGATAGGGCTTGTTGCGAATTCCTGGGGAAGAGGAATTTCCAGAGTTGGAGAGTCTAAATGCCAAGAGGGGAGTGGTTACCACAAAATCCCTTGTTTTGCTAGTCATTCACTTCGATTTCGTCCATAAGTTTATTTGCCCTTGTTTCTAGCCCTAAGCTAACCCTAGTTTGGATTTAATTTCAAGTTGGGGGCTTATTTGAGGGTTTCATGTGCCTTGGTCTTGCTGATATGTATTGTTGGAAACCCCTTTTCTTCGCCTTGACCTTTGGCTACCCCAACACTCAACCAATCAATAACGCCCTAAGTCTTGTGCCTCATCTAAAAGGCCTCTATCATGAAAGCAAATTTCCTAGCATTGGATCCTTGAGCCTAAATTGTGACTTTCTTGTAGAAGGTCTCATTGTGTCACCTTGTAAACTAACCTTAGAATACCCATTAGGTGACCTTTTCACATACCACGACTCCTTCCATTGTTGAAAATCCATAAAGAGAAAGGGGTTTTGGTTGTGGTGACATTGCGTCATCACCCCATTGTTGTTACATGGTCTAGTAATAGCCTTGTAGGGTACCCCTCTGCAAGGGTTGCTACATTTGTGGCAACGTTTTGGGCATCGTTGCCAGGAACGAAGCGAGTCTACCTTCGTGAAATTTGAATATTTTGAATATCCTTGACGACAAGATAAACCCTCTTTCGACTATCCCATTAGAAGAACGAAGCCCTAGTTCTTCATCAAGCTTCGCGGTTCAGTGCTTGTAGGGTGAAGCAAGCATTATTCAAGGCATTATAAATTCGCCCTGGCGACTCCTGCATGGTTGATATGTGTAACATGATAGAATGTATATCCCACCACTTCATGAGCAGATCCCTACGTGACATCACACACATCCTTGGATATTCGAATTATGTGGACCTTGGCACGATATTCAGAGAACCTAAGTTGAATGGTGATGCATCTTCTACAATTGATCACGTAGCAAGATTTGCCATATATAGCTCATAAACCAAAGTGGTTCATTAAGATGCTCTCTTAAAGATAATCATAATATTCCTCCGAGGTGAGGACTTATGGTTATATAATAACTGCAAGCTTAGGAGCATTCCTTCTATTGAAGTGCTCATCAATAATTTTTTGTGGTATAAAGAATTGAGGTTCCAGTCCGTTGAAGATGCACGCCGAACCTTGGATGCAGCTATCAAAAGAGAGCTCCTTCGCTCTAAGAGTATTGAAGTAGAAGAGGAAGATCATTACCATGAAGTGGTACTTCTGAGGATGAATCCATTTTCAATCATCAAGGTGGGAACATTCGAAGATCTTGAGAATGATTTTGCAAAAGAGCATGATGATTACCATGGTGAAGAAGACTCTTTAGCAAGTGAAGTTCACGTTAGCCCCATTCCTTTCATGGATGTCGAAGTTGGTGATGAGTATCTCGAAAACCTTGAGGAGGGTGATCCCATTGGATCCCTAGAGGTTGACATTTGTGAATTCTTGCATATACGAGAGGGGAAGTGGGATATGAGCTGCCATCGTTTTGACAAAGACCCAATGTATGATATTGATGATGATGTTAATGATGCCCTTATCTTGCCTTATATTCCATATAATCAAGAAGACATGATTATTGATGTGTTTGAGCCACCTTTGGACCTTCTTGTTGTCGTACCCCAGTCATGTTTGAAGCATGTGGATCTGGAGCATGATAAATCAACATTGGTTGACCCTTTTGAATGTGGTTCTCATCATGAACAACCTAGTTGTCAAGCTCCCTCTTGCTAATCCTTTTTGTCATAATGCAGCTCTCAGCATGTCCCTATGAACTTTAGTGAGAGATAAATGCCTAGGAAAACCTTTGAGAAGAAACTCTTGAGCTTGATCATTGATTTCTCTATATTTTGTTGATTTGTGTAGCTTGGGAGGTACTCCAAGTCCTAGGGATAAGGGTTCGGAGGACAAAGCGCCACAAGGGCAGCTTGTGGGCTTGGAATCCAAGTATGGGGTTTTGGCACCCTTTGTATTTTGGGGAAAAACCATGATGGATTCACGACATGTGATGGATGAGGATGATAGTGCTTGGCAAGATGATTCTAACGCATCGAAAATCATCCAAATCCGAGTTGTCATTAGAGAGATATGAATTTTTGAAGTTGACATAATTAATGTGGTTGTCAAGTAGGCCTACTTGATAAGTGTCACTTCAAGTGAGACGTTGAGCCATTGTATGTGTATAAATACAAGGCTTATTGAGGTCATTTCGAGCATCCATCTTGTGCAACACATACATTGGTGAACAACGCGTTAGAGAAGAAGATTTTTTGAATTAGCCACAACAAGGAGAGGCAGTATAGCGTGGGTGAAAGAGGGTTGTTTTAGGGCCTATTAGGGTGCCGCAGAAACTGAGGTAGGCCCCAGGCCTAGCCTCTCTAAAACAGGCCAGTGTTGGGGTGTTAAGCACTACCATTTGCCCATAACAACAACCCACAAGGAGGCCATTTCAACTTGTCTAGGCCGTAGCAAAAAGGAGGCTGTTAGGGTGAATTTTGAAGGGCTGTTGCAATATGCACTTGCCGTAACTAGAGACAACAGAACAACAATATGCAAGCAAACTTGGAGCAACATTTGGAGGTGTATTGGGTTAAGAAGTGACCAGTTTGGATCAGATAATAGTGCAACATGTTGGAGCCAATTGGAGGACATTCTGAGGTGGTGTAATATCTTCCTAGGTGCATATCCGACAATGACGAGATTGGGTGTCAAAGAGTTGGTTGGAAGGCAGCATGTTGGCTACCCAAAGTAGCCCTAGACGAGCTATCTTGAAAGACAAAGAGAAGCTGAAGGTTGGGTGAAGGATGGTGCCAAAGTGCAACACTTTGATGGACTAAAGTTGTTGCTAGCGTAGCAGATTAGAGCTTGGGAATTAGGCCTACCTAGAGAGCAGTTGATGAGCCTGTGTTCATTGTAGCATATGTGACTTGTAGTAGTGATAGGAGGCAACCCTCTTAGAGTCTCGATGTGTAGATGTCTTGATGGACTAAGGCACTACTAGTGAGCAGTACGAGAGAGAAGGACCGACAGGGCAAGATATGGCATAGAAGTTGCGCAACGAAGTTTGTCATTGTATCTTGTATACCATAGACTATCGTATTATTCAGATTTGGTTTAATATAACGAAGATTGGGATTGTACATATTGTACAATTTGTTTAAAACTGTGTATATTGTGCATATGCGATTTACTGCTTTATATTTCCACCGTGCAAAGTAGTTTATGGTTGAGATTCTTGGTTTGGTAGCGTCAGTGATTTTAAGACTCTAACCTAGACCCAAGGTTGTGGAAATTCAACATATTCAAGCTTGAGGGAAAGATCCAGTGGTGTGGGCTTGATTCCTCCTTTTGCCTTTCATCCATGATTCCTTTTCACAATCCATGGTCATCTTCTTTTCCCAGCTCCCACCCTTGTGATTCAATATGTAAATGTCACATATGTGATTGTAATACTTTTTTGTTTTATCTCATAATGACTCATAAGAGAAATAATTGTTATGTTGATCTAATAATACGCTGGTTGCATTGGTTGTATGACTATACTAAATTTTAACATTGTATGGTAGCGAAGGTGCAGTGCATTTTCCAAGTTTAGGACAAAAATCAAAGCGCTGTTTTCCAAGTGTTTAGGGTCTTTTGGAGGGAAAGTAAGGGTTCTTTCCCTCCAAAAACACCTTTGCCAAACCTTTAAAAAGCCCTTCTCCCTCTCATTTGTCTCACACATCTCAGTTGGAGTATTTGTGAGTTTGATTGGGAGCTTCGAGAGTGTTGAGTTTTTGCTGGAGTAGTCATCTTGGAGGCTTGGAGCTGGAGTTGGAGCTATTTTGGAGATAGTTTGGAGCTGTCAGTGGAGTTGGCATCTTCAAGAGGAGGCTAAGTCTAGTTTTCATTTCCAGGTAAGGATTTTCACTTGAAAATTCCTCATTTGACTGCTGTCTATGTATTAAATTTTTTATGTGTTCTAAACTTCTAACTTCTATCATCTATGCTATCAAATCTCTAGTTTTATGCTATCAAATTTTGTAGGCTATATGTGCATTTGTTTTCCTAAATTTAGCTTTGGGTTGCAATTTTTTATTTTTAAATGGCAGATTTCTTTGCATATTATAATTATTTCAAGCCAACATGGCTCCAAAATGCAAGGACAATGCATGGGCTCATTGTGATGTGATTGATGGAAAAATGATATGCAAACTATGCCATAAACCTATTGGAGGTGGGGGTATTCTTAGATTGAAACAACACTTCACTGGGGTAAGAGGCCAAGTAAAGCTATGTGATGCACCAAATGAAGTGTTAGGTCCTATTAGGGCAGAATACCTTTCCAAACTTGAAAAGTTTCATGAGGATAATGCAAGGGAGAAGGCCATCTAAGATGACATTGCAAGGAAGAGGTAATTATGATGATGATTATGAGATTCAAGAATCCTCTTCTATCCCTTCCACCAATGACCCCTTTCACTATGTTCATCCTTCTTTTGGCCAACTATCAAAAGGAACAAAGAGAACAAACATCCAAAGCTATTTCTCATCCTCTGCCAACATTGCCTCTTCTAATCCCACTTCCTCCCAACCAAATTGTCAACCCACTTTGGATCGACATTGGAAAAAACCATGCAAAGAAACTTCTTATCAATACATTGTTAGATGGTGGTATGATGCAAATATCCCATTTAATGTTGCTCGCTCACCTTATTACCAAGCTATGTGGGACTCTGTTATAGCTGCAGGAAAGGGCTTCAAAGGCCCTAGTATGCATGACTTGAGGGGAGCTCTTTTGCAAAAAGAGATTTCTTCCATTGATGAGTATTTGGTTGAGTATAAAGATTCATGGCTCAAAATAGGTTGTTCCATCATGTCAGATGGATGGACCGATGGAAAGAACCACACTATCATTAATGTCCTTATCTCTTGCCCTCAAGGAACCATGTTTTTGAGATGAATTGATGCATCTGATAAGGTGAAGGATGCAACCCTTCTATTTGAGCTTTTGTATGGCATTATTCAGGAAGTTGGGGAGCAGAATGTTGTGTAGGTCATCACCGATAATGCCTCAAAGTATGTTCTTGCTGGAAAGATGCCTGAGTCCAAATATAGGACCATATTTTGGACTCCACGTGCTGCACATTGCATAGTTCTCATACTTGAGGACATAGGCAAAGTGGAGTAGGTAAAAAACATTGTAGAGCATGCCAAGTGCGTTACGAAATACATTTACAACCACTCATGGGTATTGAACCTAATGAGGAAAAACATTGGGGGCAAAATGATTGTTAGGCCTGCAATTACTAGATTTGCAACTCACTTCCTCACGTTGTAGTGACTCAATGCTGAACATAAAAACCTGTAGAAAATGTTTTCTTCTGATGATTGGACTGAATCTCGGTGGGCATGTACAAAAGATGGAAAAGACACCAAAATTAAAGTGTTTGACAATTATTTTTGGAAAAGGTCTGAAGAGCTTGTGAAAATCATTGAGCCCGTTGTTAAGGTGCTAAGGATGTTGTTAAGGTGCTAAGGATGGTGGATGGCGAAAAATTGGCCATGGGCTACATTTATGAGGCTATGGATCAGGCAAAGGAGCAGATATGGGCAACTTACAAGGACAGGTTAGCTAAATATGGCCGTATATGGGAGATCATTGTTAACAGATGGAACAATCAACTCCATCGTCCTATACATGCAGCTGGGTATTTTTTGAACCCAAAGTATCATTATAAAGCTCGACTAGGAGATTTGCAGGATGGGGAGGTCAGAGCTGGATTGATTAATTGCTTGGAGCGCATGGTCCCTAGCCATGCTGACCAGTTGGAAAAATATATACAACTTACTCTTTTTAGTATGGTAGCTGGTACCTTTGGCAAAAACTTGGCAAAGATGGCAAGAGATGTGGATCAACGAAGTAAGCAATTCCAATTTCCAATATGTTTTTTCTTTTCAAGTTAAATTGTTTACAAATTTACACTTCAAACTATCTATAAATACTTGTAATTTGTAAATAAGTAATGAAATGAACTAAGTTACTAATTAATGTCTCTTTCTTTGGCGACCGGTGTCCTCAATTGCAAAATTTTGCAATTAGAGTCCTCAACCAAACTTGCAGTGTTGTAGGTTGTGAGTGAAATTGGTCTTTTTTGAGCGCATACACACGAAGAAGAGAAACTGTTTGGAACAAAAACAGTGAAATGATCTTGTCTTCGTGCAGTGGAACCTTCGACTAAGGAGGAAACAAATGATGAACAAAACACTTGATCTACATCCCATTGTGTTGGATGATATTGATCCAACATTAGAATGGGTGGAGGAGACTGAAGTTCCTGTGTTTGATGTTGATTTTGATATTGACATGGCATTAGCAGGGGATGAAACAGATTTGGTGGCGTCATCAGAACCAAGATCAGTAGCAACATCAAGGAAAGGCAAACAACCAATGGAAGGCACTAGTTGTGCAACTCGACCAACTCGTGCTTCCAGTAGGTCCACTTATTGTTATTGGTGGCATTGCTACTGAGGTTGCAGATGAGGCTGAGGCATCCTCAGACTCTGAACCAAATGATGACTATGTAGCTCTTGTGTCTAATAGTGGTGATGAATTTGATTATTGATCATGTGTAGACTTGTAGTAGGCCAATGGCCTCATAGCTTGTAGCATTGTTTTTGGACTTTATAGGCCATTTAGAGCCTCATTACTTATGTATTTTGTCGATGATATGTATTGCACTCGGTGCCATTTTGATATATTCACCTTTACATGGTATATAAATGAGCAAACTTTGGATATTTTGTCTCTATTGGCTTGGAATCATGGTTTTAAATCTTAAAAATAGTTTTTTTCATTAAGAATAATTATTTGATGTACTTTTTTTAAATTGGTTCGTTTAACCCTGACCAGCCCTGGTTTGAAACCCGGTTCATTAGGTGGACCGGTCTGGTTACCGGTTCTAGTTTTTAAAACATTGGTTACAGGTCTACAGTCCCAAGAGATTGCTGGAGCTCTCATAAACTCACTATTCGAGTACATGGATCATGCACTCTACGGTGAGCTCATGTCCCAATTGGAGCCAGATGTTACCCACCAAAAGTGGGTGACCCCATACGAGAAAATTTTCTCCCATCATCTTTTTCAGCCTCCTAGCCAACAACCCCTGACAACCACTAGTAGTTGATGACGATTTTCCATTCATATCTTTGCCACTTGCGTCAGTCATATGTTTCGTCGTCCATTTGGCAAGAGCACATGTTGGAACTTGGAAGGTAGTGTTTTGATCAAAGGGTTCTTTATTCATTTTGCAATCGGGTGGTTATGCTTGTTTGTATTTGGGCATTTTGTAGAAATTATTGTGTAGATCTGAAACTAGTCATGAAATCTACTAAAACACAAGATTCAAATCTACTCTACTATTCTACGGAATTCAATTCATGATCGAGAACACAAATCATAAACATGCAAGAAGAATTATCACACATGCACAAAGATTTAGCTATGGGAAAGCA
The DNA here is from genome assembly GCA_000404065.3 of Pinus taeda. Taxonomy (NCBI): domain Eukaryota; kingdom Viridiplantae; phylum Streptophyta; class Pinopsida; order Pinales; family Pinaceae; genus Pinus; species Pinus taeda. The sequence goes on along the minus strand of APFE030822669.1, from coordinate 90,845 downwards.
ATTGCTCAAAACCCCTTCCTATTTGTATTGCATTAATCAGAGAATAGAGATGAAATACATATGCTTGCTCAAGCTTGAGCACACCCTGCAAGTGTATAGTCTATCCCTTTGCTTGATTGTTTGACTCACTGACTCTGGCCAACACTTAGCCAATTTTCAAGCCCTCCAAGCTCTTATTTCCTTGTTCTATTCCTTGAGGAATTAGCCCCCCATTTGTTAGGATATTCTGACACATAGGAAATAGCTAAGTTCAACTTGGTCTAGTATAGAGTTAGGTAAAGTGTGTTTCTTTACCGTTGTACATTTTGTAACTTACAATCCGACGGTCACGATATGTAGTGATCC